>JAIUZE010074396.1:0-40134 GCA_022085475.1 Heliosperma pusillum | reverse complement strand
ATTCAGTCAATTATCGTAAAATTGACTAATAAACTTATCCGGAATGAGTTCGTAACTCAATTTCCAATAATTAACTCTCGTAACTAAACATATATCAAATATATATATAAAGTACTAATTAATGTGTATCGTATACAAATAATTAGATTTTTGTTTGGGTCTCATCCTATAGGTGTGACCGAAAGGGGTCAGTTGATTACCGCCGTCATACGGACACTAACGTCTAACTATCAGTAAGCTATGACCGTTATCGATTTACGTTAATCAACTGACGTGGAGTATCAAAATACTAGTCATCCCACTAATATTCCAAAATGAGATTTATAATATAAATGCACTATTGTGGAGGACACTTGCTCCAACACTTTTATGCTTCATTAAGTAGACATATCCGTATCTACTCAAATCATCCGTGAAAGTGATAAAATATCTATAGCCGTCTCTTGCGTCGATTGACATAGGTCCACATACATCAGTATGTATGAGTCCTAATAGGTCATTAGCAAGCATTCCAACACCTTTGAAGGAAATTCGAGTCATTTTTCCGATAAGACATGATTCACACGTGCCAAATGATTCGTAATCAAATGGGGAGATAGTCCCATAGATAAGTTTGATCTTTGTCACCAACCTTTACTTTCTTATTATTCACATGTAATATGTATGTGGTTTGATCTAAGATATAAATGCCATTCATGGAAACTGCATTGCCATAAATCATTTCATTCAAAGAAAAAATACAGCTATTGTCTTTTATTGAAAATGAAAAACCGTCTTTAACACGCACGGAAACAGAAATATGGTTCTTAGATAAACTGGGTACATATTAACAGTTATATAAATACAACTCAAATCCACTCGGGAGTTGAATTACGTATGTTCCCATTGAGACTGCATCAACCTTTGCTCCATTCCCGACTCGCAGATCCACATCACCCTTTGCGAGAGGTGTGATGTTTTTTAGGCCCTGCAAATGATTACACAGATGAGAACCACAACCTGTATCAAGTACCCAAGTTCCGAAACTTGCATGGTTAATCTCAATCATATGAATATAAGATGACATACCAACAGGAGTGACGCGGCCTTCTTTTATGTCCTCACGGTACACGGGACAGTTCCTCCTCCAATGCCCAGTCTTGTGGCAATGGTGGTACTCAATGTCACTGTCCTTACTCTTTGCCTTGCCTTGTGAGCTGCTAGTCACACCAGGCTCACTCTTACTCTTTCCAGACTTCTTAAACTTTGGCTTCCCTACAATTAGGTCGCCGTGAGCCTTGCCCTTACCTTTGTTTTTGTTGGAAATCATGAGAACATCTTGCTTCATGCTCCCACTCAATTTCAGATCCTTCTCGGTCTGTACGAGAAGTGAGTGTAGCTCATGAGGACGTTTCCTCATGTCATTCATGTAGTAATTTGCCCTGAAAAGGACATAACCATCATGAAGTGAATGAAGCATTCGGTCAATGACTATGCTCTCACTGATTTTGCAATCAAGTGCCTCCAGTTTCTTGACATTCTCAATCATATCAAGAATGTGTGGGCTAACCGGTTGGCCCCTCTGGAGTTTCGCCTCAAAGAAGCGACAGGTATGCTCATAAGTAATGATTCTCGGTGCTTTTGAGTATTCGTTAGTGAGCGTGGTAAAAGTCTTATTTGCACCTTGGGCAATGAAGCGTCTTTGCAAATTGGTTTCCATTGCAAAGATGACTACGTTATTTATCGCACCCGCTTCCATAACGAAGTCATTATAAGCAAGTGACTCGTAAGCTCTCGCATTGGGGCCTGGGTTTGGCGGTATTGGCTCAGTCAAGTACATGAGTTTGCCGTCAGCAATGGCTGCATTCCGTAATGCCGCCTCCCAGTCCGCAAAGTTGGAACCGTCATTCTTCAGTTGCGTGGACTGATTCATGTGGTCCATGAAAGTTTTAAGCCAGGACTCGCGTGCGAGTGTGGCACTTGGCATAGGGACATCATTATGGCCAGCCATTTGTTATAGCAGTATTATCAATATAAGACGAATTCTACACTGCGAAAAAGAAAAAAAATATAATAATAAGCATACTCATCGATGAGAATTAAGTCTAGTGCAAAAACTCGTTTAATGCGAAGACTTAAGCATTTATACAATTGACCTCCCTCAAGAATTATATAAATGATCCCAAGACTCAATTATCTGTAAATTGATAAGTCAATCTCTTGGCTAATTCTTCCTTTAGAATTCTTGGTCGATACAATTTGATCTTTAGTCCATCATAATCACGAGAAACTCTTCGGATTATAATGTTGAGGTAAAATAAGTCAACACATACTACTTACCCAACGTAGAATGGTCATATGGAGAGTAAGGTCCTATATGCCTACCGACGAAGAAGGGATTCATAGTAGTTTGGCCTATAAAGACTAGTCTCAATTTTTATGTTTTAGAGGAAGATCCCATCAACTTTATTTTAATTCATTTTAAGTGAACGAATATCTAGCATACGAGAATGAATAAACTAAGACGATGGCTTAAAATCCGTGTGACATCTTTATGTCCATGATAACTAACATCCAAACTATATGAGTCAATTTTCATGTATTTTTAGTAGTAGGTGGTTTGGTTTAGGCGGAATATGATGCAATAACTATCATGTGAAGAAAAGCATCAAGAACGAAAAATACGTAAAATTACAAAGTCCTAGTGTGGCCTATCTGCCAAAATGAACAAAATACAACTTTGGAATCCATCCATGATTGGACCCGAAAAGCTTGTCTTGATGTTCCATCTTGGTCCATGTAGCGGGAGTGAGCAATCCGATCTCCATCTTTAGTCTTCTCAAATTACATTTAATAAATTACAAAATATAAAACTATTTACATTCTAATTTAAAACATAATTTGAAAGAAAACAAAAAGGAGATTCGAGATTTCAAAATTACATCAAGATCATGTTTCCATCATTACGAAAACATAATTAACTAAGGTCACACTAGGTAATACAAATTACAACCAATTGCAAAAATACGTAAATAAAACATTCAACAAATCATTCAACAAAATAAAATGCATCAACAATAAATTAATCATTCAAGACATAATTCCTTAATTATGTAGAGTAATTTATCCAAACCACCTAATTTAAAATGATCAAAATTATTTGACAATTCCTTAATTACTCACAATAATTCCAATCAAACATAATCAAATTTTAATTTAAATTATCTTATAATATGAATTAATCCAACATTATTTTATACCATTTTAAAATAATTGGGTATCCAATAATTGTGAACTTTTTCACAACAACAATTATACATTATCAATATAATGCATAAAAGAAAAAAATTCGGCCAACAAAAAAAAAATCCGAAACATTTTTTTTTTTTTTTTTTTTTTTATGAATTTGAAGTTACGGGGTGTTTAAATTTTTTTATTTATTTAATTTGATGTTGCTAATATTACAAGATCGGTACAATTATCAACATTCAATCATTATTAAACATTGATACAAACTAGAGGATTCAATTTAACATTTTAAAATGAATATCTAAATCATGATTAAATTGATTATCTTAATATTCAACTAATCATAATTGATTTGAACATCATTAAAATTAATTGTAACACCCGGAAATGTACCCTATTTTTCTAGTAGAAATATTTTACGAAATCTTTTCAGTAATTTTAAGCTTTAATTTATAATTTTAAGTTTCGAGTCGAATTTAGAATTTCCGAGTTCGTATTTGGAATTTCTGCGAGATTCCATGAAAAAGCCGTCTTAAGGCGAGTTTGACTTTTTGGTTGACTTTTCCTTACTTATACTCTAATTCCCTTAACCTAATTCATTACTCCAAAATCAAACACAAACCTTCTTCCTCTTTAAGAAAACTCAATCCTTGCCTCCTTAGCTTTTTCCGATCTTTGATTCATCGTAGTTCATTCGTTCTTTGACGGAATTCACGTAAGTTCGTCTTATTCTTCCTCTCTTACCTTCCTCTATCCGTATTGGTAATAAAATTACCGTCTTTCTCGCTTTTTAAATTATCCGTCTTTCTTAAGGTGGATGATATTCCTTTTTTATTATCTAATTGTTTGTAGGTGGAGACTAGGAAAGCTTAGTAACCGTTTAAAGACGCGTAAAGGTAACGGTGAAGGGGTACTCGGTATCATTTACGTGTTTTGCATGCTTTATATGTTTGAAATCGTATTTACAATACGATTAGGAGCTTAGGAATCATGTTATGATTTATGATTGTTGTTATTTGATGATTTTTGATGATGAATATTGATTGTTGTTAGTTGATAGAAGTAAATTAGGAAAATTGGAAATGATGGAAATGGGTTGTTGTTCTCGGGTGACTCGTGCAAATTCACAGCACTGACCCTTTTTGGTAGAATGCTCATATCTCCTTCGTTACTAGTTTGTTTTGGGCTTGTGACCACTCGTTGGAAACGTAAGAGGATAAGCTATCACCTCGACTTAGAATTTATGCATTCCCATATCTAGAACTCTAGTTATGACAGTTTGAAGTGAACCCTTGTTTAAGTTAGTTTCCAAACTTGTTGTTTTGGAGAGTTCTCTATGTTTCTTAGTTATTATGCTTCTTAAACTTGGTCTAATGCTTGGGTATCATGTATTGATTCATGTTTTGGATATATGATATTTTCCTTCGCTTGTATCACATGTTTTGTGACGGTTTTTGCTATGTCCCACTTTGAGTCGATTTTTACAAATGTTACGGTTTGAGCACTATTTTGTCTTGTGCTTTATACTCTCATTTCCTTTGCTACCTTCCCGTTCGTAAGGCTGGAATGTCGGAACGGAGAGGTATCCTACTGCTTAATTGCATGTGTAGTGGGCATACGACGACGTTGTTGGGAGTTGAACGCTATGCTTTGATCGACCCGGCCGTCAAATGTTGTGTACTTGCGAGGTGGTGTTATTTGCATGTAGCGTACCGCTTGTTATGTGGCTTGTGCTCTTTTCCGCCTCTTTCGTGAATTGATCTACCGAATTTGGGGTACTCGGCGTCTTTGATTGACCTAGTCTTGGATGCGAAATGTCATCGCTTGTCGAATCGGAAAATGGTTTATTCCGAGAGTCTGGCCAGGTTTAGACTAGGACCGGATATTTATATCGTCGTCCTACCCGGAGGAAATTAGTCTACATATACGAAATGTCATCGTGTATGCGTTCAGGGAATGCTTTTCTCCCGTGGATGCCTGTTAATCATACTTGCCTTTGTACGGTGCTAGTGCGTTTCATTTACCGTTAGAGAGGTCGTCATGGATTGTTATGGGTGGATGGGGATTTACATGAATTGATTACTCATGGTCATTCATGACTTGGCATGGTTGTTTGTCGAGTCCAAATCTTATCAAACTTTATACCGGCTAACGGTGATGAGATTGCAAGCCCTAGTGAGGTATTCGGTTGCCTAGAGTGTTCCTTCCCGAGAGGCTTTGTATAACATGAGGATTCGGATTTGTATTACTATGCTCTTATCGGTATATGAGGAATTGCCTACTATCCTTATCGTATTTACATGTATATTATTATGCATGCTTCTACTTGGGTATTTCCTTTTAGTACGTTTTAATGTGATATGGCTGGGAGAAAACACGGAGTTCACTCCCACCTGACTGTGGCGTCATGTTTTTCATAGGATGAATAAGGGTTGCTTGCATGGCATGGCTTTTGCTTTGTGGTATTTTGGGTTCGGGTGGTGTGACTAGCGGGCGTTGTGCGGATGAAACACCTCTAGACGATTTTTAGCTGGGTAATAAACAATTTTACTTTGTAACATTTGGAGAGCTCGTCCTCTTTGTTGTAGTTTGTGTCGTACTAAGTTTGTAATATTTGACACTCCTGTTATCACTTTTCTGATGTAAAAGTTTTAAAAAAACTTCGTATTTCCCGCTATTATAATTCACATGCTTGTATGTTTTATATTTCCGCACTTCGCGAGGGTTGTCACGTTGGTATCAGAGGCCTTTTATCGCCTTGACGCACCATACGGGAACCCTAAACTTAAACTACTTGACCTTGAAATAATAAATGAGAGATGGGTAGAAATTAAGGACTTTACTTGGTAGTCTTTGGTGTACTTGATGTTTGTTAGGTTCTAACTTGTTTGTTGATTGTTTTGAGTGATGTTATTTTTATTTATATCTACCGTCTTAAGGTGGATCATTGTGTTGCCTAGAAGGAATATTCTCTACCTAAGATTTGAAGATTGACAAGCCTAATTGAAGTGTATTTCTTCCCCATCTATGAATTCTCTCGTCCTTATTGTATTATGCTCTCTTCCTTCTATCTAGGTGCTTCTTTCTCTTCCATCTTGTTTGCCTCTTGGAAATTACTCTTGATAGTTCCTCCATCTTACCATTGGTATCATTACCTTCCTCTTGTAACATTTTTGTGGATGCCATACCCATTTGTTTGTGGTATATTGTACTTGATCGGAAGAACTTTGAACTTTGTGTAATATTAGTGTTGGTTAGAATGAATTTGTGATTTGAGGAAAATGGTGTAGATCTAAATTCACCCTATAGTGGTGATTGGTTGTATCTCTAAGGAAAGGTAGTAAGATAAGTTTGATGATTTTAATGCTTGATGCTTGTCATGACTAACGTGTGGATAGTTCATGATATTTGATGGTGTAAGGTTGAATGAGTTGGCTAAGACTTCTTAACCCATTAGTGATTTAATCTTTTGAATTTAGGAGTTTGAATGATGCCTTGAGTTGTAAAATGCTTTTGAGACTAAGTGACTTCTTGTGGATTCTAGTTTATGTGTTAGAGTATAGGCTTGGTGAAAAAGCATTTGGCTATAGTTCTTGGATTTAAGGATATAATCTTATCTTATGGTATCGGAGACTCGTTTGGAGTAGTAAGGTTTCGTTGTAAGTTGAACCATATTAGTTGAGGATTATGATGTGAGTTATGATGGACATACCTTGGGACGTTAACGATGATGTTTGACTTGAGGTTGTACTTTGTTAATAAATGAACTCTGGTATATGATGTTGATAATGACGTTTTGTTCGGTGTTCTACCTTGTGGGCTGTAGGAGTTGAAAAGAGATTAGTATGGAGAATTCCTTATTGGTTCTTCGGTTTTTGAAACCTTTGAGAATGTGTCAAATTATGGAGTTGAGAGAATGTTATTATACTTGAGTTGCAATTCCGCATTTGGGATTCCGTGAGATATGAAAGGATGGATGAATTGGGTTGTAGTCGATTTATCAAATCTAGGTGTACCTTACTTTGATGATTGTACATAGTATGATGGTCCCTTGTAAGAGGCATTTGTAAAGGAATAATTAAGTTGTTTTACTATTGCCTTAAGTTTGAAAGGAGAAATTTTGTGGATTAAACCTTAAACCTTTACTCGTGCCATTGTCCCTTTTCATTTCCATTCTTGAATGTTTTTGTCAAGATTGATCTTTAAGAAATCGCATGCTCGTATCTTCTTTCTTACTCGGATAGCTTCATAACTCTACTATCTGCTTTGTCTCTTCCTTAACCTCGTTATTTTCAACGCCCCTCTCTTGTAATCTCGTGCCTTATTTATTCCCGTGTTCTCCTTGAGATTCCTTATCGTTTTCTATCTCTTTGCTCCTTCATCTTTTCTCTTGTGGATTGGATATTCCGTTTGTAAGGCTCAAAGAATAAGCGTGATGTAATTTGGGATTCTTTAGCTAGAATATGTGTCCTTGGATTGAGCAAATTTCATGTTATAATTCATCATGGAAAATAGGACTTAAGCTCTAGGATGAATCCTAATAGTGATAATGTATCCTCTCTTAGTAGTTTTAGATTTGGAGCTTGGTATTGTAGTGCTATTTTGAGAATTGAGTTGGTCATGATAATAGTTCGTTGTTGTTGGGTACTATAACGGTTGCTTGGTATGTCATTTGGGAAATTGATGTCTCTAATTGGTGGATTCTAAAAGAGACTTTGCTTTAGGGAATTTGAGCCGGTACCCAAAGTTTGAGGAGTATTGTCGTAAATGAAAATCGATTCATATTGAGTTTTAGATGAGCTATATGATTTGAATGGTTGTCTGATTGCCAAGTAATTGGCCATTTGTGGTTTGGAATTAGTAATTCTCTTTTATTCTTAAGGACTCATAGTTCGAGCTTGAGAAATGTTCGTTGCAAGCTTTGGATAGTGAATGCTCGGTTGTTATGGATTATAGAGTTAGAATAGTGAACCCATTTATCTTGAGGATTAGTAACCATCATAGTTTTGTAATGTGACTATTTATATTTGAGGCTTCGAGCATAGTAGTGATCAAATTAAGAATATTATGGCGTATTAAAGAATTATTATAACCGATAATGGATTGTGGATTTTCCCTTGTCGTGAAACTTTGGATGAGACTAGTTGGATCTTAGATAATTATGTTTGTTGCTTTGATTGAGATTGTTGTAAATAATATTTATAAAGTTTAGCGATTTAGAATGATTAAGGTGTAATTGAGGTAAATTACATTCTCTTGAGGATTAGAGTATCAGTAGAGTTAGTTCTATCGAGTTCTTGTAGATCTTCGTGCCGACTTCATCGTGATTCTTCCGATCCCTAATAGTTTGATTTGTTTCGTTTTTGCGTCTTTTGTATATATTTTGTTACCCTGAATTGTGTGTGAATTGTACGAGTCGCTCTATGTACGTGTAATGTCCTGTTATTTGATTTTATCTTTGATAAAACCTTCAAATTTCCATATTATATTTCTAATTTAACGTTTCAAAGAAGTCTAAAGATGGTTTTTGTACCTCCTTTTTGGAGAAAATAGATTTCTTTCGCTTTTATATTTGGATTTTTGCGTTTAATTTGATGTTTGCACTCATTATTGGAGACGTCTGATAACTAGTCCTGCACTTACTAATGCTTGTTTGATTTTCGATTTCACTATTTCGACATTGATTTGATCTGGATAATTAGAGTTCTCGTTCGCGACTGGCACTCTTGAGATCCGTAAGTAAAGTTTCACACTTATGAAAATTCTCCTTAAACCGTTTTCGAGAAGAACCTCGTTTCATAAATGTTTCCCTTGTAAAAGCTTTCTTGTTAATTTTTTTAAAACCGATTCTTGTCTTTGATAATTTTGTTTTCTACTCTCAAGTTTCGAGGACGAAACTTTTTGAAAGGTGGGGTGATTGTAACACCCGCAAATGTACCCTATTTTTATAGTAAAAATATTTTACGGATACTTTTCAGCGAATTTTACTTTTATTTTGGAATTTAATTTTTCGAGTCGAATTTAGAATTTCCAAGTTCGTATTTGGATGTTTCGCGAGATTTCAGGTAAATCCCGTCTTAAGTCGTATTTCACTTTTGTTGACTTTTTTCCCTTACACATCTCATACTACTCCTAACCTAATTCATTCCACACAATTCAACTCTTTCTTCCTCTCTAAGAAAACCCAAAGAAACCTTGCCTCCATTTTTGATCCGTCTTATAATCGTCATAACTCCTTCATTTCTCGCTCAAATTCTCCTAAGTTCGTCTTATTCTTCCCCTCTTAGCTTCCTCTATTCGTATTGGTAATAAAATTACCGACTTTCTCGCTTTTCAATTTATCCGTCATTCTCAAAGGTGAATTATATTCATCTTTTGGTCGTCTTTGTTTAGGTGGAGACTAGGAAGGTTTAGAAATCGTTTAAAGACGCGTAAAGGTAACGGTGAAGGGTTACTCGATATCATTTACGTGTTTTATATGTTTTCTGTTGGAGTAGGTGTCCTCCACAATAGTGCGCCACATAATAAATCTTATTAAGGAATATAATTGGGATAATTATTGACTATATATATGATTAGTCAGTTGATTAACGTAAATTAATAACGGTTGGCTAACTAGAGTTTGACGTTATTGTCGTTTGACGGCTGTGATCAACTGATCCCTTTCGGTCACACCTAAAGGATGAAATCCAAATAGTAACTAATTATTTGTATACGATACAGTTAATTAGTACATTACATATATTCGATATGTACGAGAGTTAATTGTTAGAAATTGAGTTAAGAACTCAAATTCGATTAAACTTATTTTTCAATTATGCGATAATTGACTAATAAATTTATATCTTATTTTCATACGATTAAATAAGATTTAACTTAGTAATTAATCGTTAAATTACTAAATTAGTTGAGGTTTTGAGATAGAGGTAATTAGTTAATTATATTTACAAAGAGTTGTAAAATAAATTAACTAAGCATTGTGGGACCCATTATATATTGATATAATGGTAAAATATTACTTAAAATGTTAAGTACATATTGTTCATTTATTTGTGTCATATAATTGTTATATGATCAAATTAACACTTAATTATACAAGATAATTAAGCATATGATTAATAAGTTCTTGTGGGACAAATATCAAAAATCAAAATGGATCAATATTGCCTTCACATGGCCGGTCAAGTTGTAGTAGTTGGTGATGATGGTTGTTCTTATTCACACTCATAAGCAACATGTTCTTATGACATGAATAGTAAACCTAAAATCATTTTATTCACTACAACACATTACCACTTTGCATGGCAATAAAATAAGAAGAAAATATCACTCATTTGGTGATGTGAAAACCGGCCCTTCTGGCTATATATAGAACAATTGTTGTTCATTTCTTTACTTCTTCATTCTTGCTTATTTGATCATGCATCTCTCAAAACTCATCTTCTCTCTAAAACTCTCAAATACTAATATTTACTAAGTATTACTAATGTAGTAATATAGTCTAGTATTAGTAGTATAATATCTATCTTATTATCTAGTTAATAATAAGAGTAGATTATTTGGGTTCATCTTGGTGCAACTTAGAGGAGATCTTCAACTTTGGAGATTACTTGTGTTCATCCATATTATTAGCTCAAGAACAACAAGAAGGTATTCTTGTTGTGCCCATATAATTTCCATATCAATGTGAGGAAATTTCTTCTTTTATATAAATGTCTTTATATTTGCGTGCATGTTACATAGATCATTATAAACTAAATTAATAAGTAATTTAGTAATTAATTAGAGGAGTCTAATTAAGGTCTATGGACTTTCAATTGGTATCAGAGCTAGCTTGTAGCATGCATGTTCATTTTGGACATTTTTATTAAAGTTATAAGATAACTAATAAATCAAAGATTTTGAGTTAAAGTACTATTCTGACGAAAATGTTTGGTGCATGTATACCTACTGACCTCAAAATATTGTTGGTTAAATTTCGTGATTTTAGGGATTAATTTGCTATTTATTTTGTTTTTGGCGTTTAAAACCGAGTTAACAATGCATTTTCTAGAGTTAAAAGTTAACTCAAAATAGTTGATGTTGATTCTGGCCCATGAAATTTTAATATGATCTCACATGCATTTCTTACATATTTTATGTAAAATTTCGTGACTTTTACTTATGTATTGCATGTTTATTGATTTTTATACGATAAAAGTCGATAATATGAGATTATAATGTTCATAAAATTTAAACGTCCATTTCGGATCTTGAAATTTTTTTGTACATTTAACATTCGAATGTTGATACTCTTGGTGAAATTTCATAATTTGTTTCACTGTTTTACTATATCTAATGTTTTTATTTGATAAAACCATTAAATACAAAGCTATTTGTTCAGAAAATTAATTTAAATTTTTTTGAGCAAATTTTTTTTATTTTTATAATTCCTGGAATTGTTCCAGAATGTACAAAATTTTTGGTTTCAAATTTTATGATGTTTATATTTTATTTTGGTTTTATTTCATAATTGTTATGATTAAACCGTAATATTTAGCAAATGAATCAAATCGATCTAATTAATGACCAACAAAATTAGTAGTGACTAATTTTGAGTTCTAAATCAGTTTAGTTAATTAGTTTGAATTTAAATGAGATTTAAATATTGATATTGATTTTTAATGGTTAAAAATCAATAAATCCCGAAAATCGAGCTACAATGAGCATGAATTGAACTTAGGGCGATATTGGCATGAATTTTGCAGCAATTTATTTTATTTATGGTTGAATGAATGAATGTCATTTATTTAATAATTTATGAAAATTTTGTACCTAGTATGGCCTAGTTAATTTTTATCGTTATTACCCGTAATGTAAGGGAATAACGTTTTGGTTGTAATTTTATTGCGATCTCGTATCGCCGGTTTGTATAATTTAATAATGTTATTTTATAGTATAAATGTATAATAGGAATTTGTATATTTGTACATTTGTAATTATTTTTATGAAGTCCGGTGGCTTCCTCAAGACGGTGCCATTTTGGAAGATGTTCCAAGTGAAGAGGCAAGGGACCAAGGAGTTGGTTTCCGAATTTGTAACTATCTAGTTAATTTTAATTAGCTAGGTGGCCATACTAGGATTTTATTGTTGCTTGATTGCTTGCTTTATTTTCGCTCATGCCAAAATCGTCACACATGCCTTTTATTTACCGTTATTGTCAATTCAACGTTATTCACAATTCACCGACTTAGTTCGCTTATAGGGAATTAATAACAAAATTGACAAGACCTCTCACATAACTTCAAAAAAAAAAAAAAAATTGAGATTTAGCCTTACCAATTAGTAACACCTATGAACCCCGTGTTCATTAGGGCTACCACGCTCGTGGGTCCCTTTTTACCTCGGGTAAGTAGGGTGATGCGATCACAAGCCAAAATTGGATTTAGTTGAAATCCGTCAACCAAGAGTTCTAAGTGTAGAATTAGTCGAGTATTGACTTACCATTTTTAGATAAAGGTATCATGCGATGACTATTTTTGTCTAAAGATGGGTCTTGGAATCACTTATGTAATTTCGTGAGGGGTCATTATATGAGTGACTTGTTAAAATTGTTTTTACAAGTAAAATATATAAGCAATGAATGTTTATTTTCCGTTGATATTCGCGCAATGACAATTATTTTTCTTCTATGAACTTATAAATCCGTTCAATCGTGGAAAAGGTTTCCATTATTTTATACGGTAGCATTTTGATTGCAATCTCCGTTTATACCCCCGTAGCTAAAGACAAAATGAATTGTATCTTTTGATCCTCATATTCACCATTGCAAATGTCTCTTATGAAGAGTAAATGAATAAGTCACACTTAGTCAAAAGCGTTTTTGAATATTTTGTGACGCCTTCTTATAAACAATGGTACATCAAATTTTTTGCTCCAAAGAAAATATTTGTATTTTGGTATGTCGTCATAATGCTCCTTATCGAGGCTTACCTCAAAAGAGGCCAAAACAGTTGGGATGACTAGGTTAATCGATTTATTTGAAATCGTGAACAAACCAAATACCGTAATCACTTCATGAAAAGTTTATCCTTTTGAAGGTAAAACCATGAATGAAATGAAGAATAGTCTTCACAATAATTCCAATATACTTGTCAAAGTAGAGATTCATGAAAGTGAGTAGGAGCACTAAGAATGTTGTTTATATTCTTAATTGTTAAGACGAGGTTCAAGAGTAGGTTGGCTCGACTTTGACACAAGGCATGGGATAAAGGCAAGACTATTTTGAATAGTAAAGTCAAAACCCAAGCAAGGTGTCGAACCCAACTTTTGACGATTCTATTTTTCAGTGTAGGACACAAGAAAAGAATCTTCCCAAAGTTTTCTAAAGAGTTAGAAATAGGGTGTAATGTTTCACCCATAAAATCTATATGATCGACATTTATTTTGCTAAATGCAATTTTTGGGTATTAGATACCTATTATGGTTTTCATCAATGTATTCAATGCATTTAATAATGATTCGTGCGACGACTAACCATAATTAAATGTCGACCTACAAGGGAAATATAACTATTGTAGTTTTATTTCTATAGAGACATATAAAAGTTATAATGTGATCAATCTAGTTTTGGATTTAGAGGTATACTTCAATAAACGTTATTGTGTACATAACCTCTAAATAAAGAATATAGTATCCACTTAAGTGTACGACAAAAGTGTTTCACTTTTGTGAATAGAACAAACGTTGTATCTTTTTATGCCTATACTTGGTCAATGGTTATCCCATACCAATCAAAGGTAATTATATTATTGACCTAAACTAGTAATTACTTGTCATATAGATTGAAAAAGGCTCAAAATTGGTGACCTATGTCTAATCTTAATTCTGGATTGTGTAGCACATTAAGAGGCTAGTATTACCAACTATCCCTAACCCATCTGATTTTGAATCTTATGGTGTGTGCGAATCTTGTATTCAAGGCAAGATGATTCGTGCCCTTTTGTTGAAAAGGAAATCGAACTAGCAAATTATTGGCCCCATTACATAAGAATACGTGTGGTCCAATAAACAAACACAACCAGAGATGGTAATGATTACTTCACTTGATTTACCGACGATTTAAGTAGATATTATGTTTGATTCTACTTAATGAGGTGCTAAGAGAAATCTTTGAAAAGTTCAAAGAGCTTCAATGAGAAGTAGTTAACCACTAGAACATTAGATCAAGGACTTACGACTAAATCGTAACTATAAATATCTAAGTATTGACTTTCATTTTCACCAAAAGTATTGTGAAATGGTTTCACAAGTTAACTTCTCTAACACACATTATTAGATAAGGTGTTGTTGAATACAGAAACAGAACCTTGTACGATATGGTTTTGTCTTTATCAAGTCAAAATGAGCCATTTGACTAACCTTGGGATCTTAATATTTTTTTCTGCTATTTCTTTTTCCCACCATATTAAAACACATTTAAAACAGTCTGGTCTCATTCCATATACGATATGGGTAGGTAGCGTACCTAATTTATAAGTTATTTGAATGAAACAAGTGCTCAATAATCCCACATTGACCACGAGAACAAAGCGTTTGTGACTCGTGATGCAGTCTTTCAATAAAAAATACGATTATTTCTTGATAAGACAGAGTGGGAGAAAATGTTTCATGAGCCACAAACTGAGCATATGGTCCGAAAAAAGTTTTCCTCATTGCTTGTTCAGTAGTTGTTTCTTCGGAACCAAGGAAGTCAGGTGGAATTTTATCGCTCCTTTATAGTGATGAATTCTAAAATGCAACTTATAATAGACTGTTTTAAGTCCCAACTTCTTGATATGGTAATGGACTCCATGCATGATGGTCAGGTATGTGACCTGGTAAATTTTACTTGAAGAAGTACGACCTCTTCAATGTAAATTGATTTTTAAGATCGAAATTTGCATGGATGAACATTAAAATGTTTTCAAAGATAACTTGGTAGGCAAAGAGTTTTGCACAAACCTTAATTCTTTGATCCATTCGAATATACTTAGCGATTACAGCATATCATAATAGTATGATGTCAATTGGACCTCAAGAACCACCTTCTCGAATACGATTATAGAAGAGGTAGTATATTTTATATTCACCTGTGGGTTCGTAGATCCTAATTATCCTAAGTTAATTTGCAAGCTTAAGAGTATGTCTTAAGTAAGCACAAAAAGGTTGGAATTAGTGTGTCAATCATGTTGCAAAATATTTCTCGATATCTCGAGGAATTATGTTTATACATGAAGTTTAGTGGGAGTCATGTGGTGTGCATCAGTCTTATATGTGGAGACATATTGATCATTTTAGATGATGGAAGATTTTGGAAAAGTAGAATACATCTTTTAGATATCTGGATTTATGGAGATAAATCTAAAAGGATATTAGCATTGAGTCAAAATTCTTATATTGATAAGATCTTTGACTAGTTCAAGGAAGTTGAACACATCATAATTGATTCTTTTTGCTTCCGCTGCGGGATCAATTATATACGCTGTGATATATACTCAATCCGACATTTCGCATGCTTTGAGTATGACGAAACATTTGCAATCAAATCCAAGTGAAAGTCACTTGATAGCCATAAAGAACATCCTTAGTACTTGTGAAGGACTAAAAGATATGTTCCATGTGTTTGGAGTTTAAAATGAGTTGCGTGTAAGGGTTACACAGACTTCAGTTTCCAAACTAATCAAGGTGATTTGAAATCACGAACTGGCTGTGTTTCATAGAAGATTTATCTGTTGGAAGAGTTCCAAACAGAAAACACTATTGGAAAGGTTCCAAGTAGGAGTGACATTTTCAGATATAAATGTCATGTATCCGCTGGAAGTGTTCCAGGCAGTTTATCATTGCGGATTTAACAACGGAAATGGAGTACATTGCGTCATATGATGATGCATATGAAAGTAGCTTGGATTCGACAGTATTGGAGGGACTAGAAATAGTTCATAAAGCTGTATATCCTATCCCATTATACTGGTAAAACAGTGGGAGCTACCTTTAGGCCAAGAGTCCTAAGTCTAGATTCAAACCTAGACACGTACTCAGAAAGTTTTATGTAATAAGAGATTACGTAGACAAAGAGAAATAGCAATCAGAACGATGGAAAGATGCAAGTATTGCTAATCCATTAGCCATGCTTTTTGCAGGCTGAACATGATAGTCATGTCATTTCAATGGGGATTGAAATATGTACCTGAATTGCTAAAGATTATAAGATATGAAATTATTGATAGCGTATCAATTTTTCCAAATATTTGATAATCGCATTCATTGTTAGAGTTTCATTAAAAAACTCCTTTATTTAGTTTGACTAAATTTTAATACTTTGTTTATCCGAATTGGTTGAAAGAAAGGTTGAACCCAATTCAAGTGAACAGATGAACTTAGTGTTTTGTCCCTAGTCCCTCATTTGAGGTGACGTCTCGAAGTGACTAGATTGTAAGTCGATCGATGGTTGGTTCAGCACCATGGGGTCATGGAGATGACTGGTCGTTTACATAGACAGACTGTATGACACTCTGTCGGACAGTGACATTGTAGAGACCCTTAAATCAATTATTTGATGCCTGGTCGTGGCAGGGTCTTCTATCTTATTCCTATAATTCGATTCTTTTGACTGGCGACCGTCTATCTGAGTCGGTGCAGTTTCCGATTGGTTTTGGTTGATGTTCTAGGTCGTGCCGTAAAAGGAGGCCGATGGACTTCTTCTGGATCATGGTGATCTGCATCATACAGAGTAGATGGATCAACAGGAATTGTCCACCACGTTGGTTAAAAACAATCTTTAGGTTATAGGGCCGCTCGAGGAGTAGTTACTGTAAATGCGTGGCCAGCTCAAAAGATATCTATGGTAGATTTTCCGGTCAGACAGTTTACTCTCCCTATCGAAAAACCACTCTAAGATATTGTCATCGCAAGTGCGACCTAGACTAACCTTGCGTTGAGTGGGAGATGTGATAAAGAGACAAGAGAATCGGTGACGCACACTTGTGTCAGACAAGTGGGAGATTGTTGGAGTAGGTGTCCTCCACAATAGTGCGCCACATAATAAATCTTATTAAGGAATATACTTGGGATATTTATTGACTATATATATGATTAGTCAGTTGATTAACGTAAATCAATAACGGTTGGCTGACTAGAGTTTGACGTTATTGTCGTTTGACGGCGGTGATCAACTGATCCCTTTCGTCACACCTAAAGGATGAAATCCAAATAGTAACTAATTATTTGTATACGATACAGTTAATTAGTACGTTACATATATTCGATATGTACGAGAGTTAATTGTTAGAAATTGAGTTAAGAACTCAAATTCGATTAAACTTATTTTTCAATTATGCGATAATTGACTAATAAATTTATATCTTATTTTAATACGATTAAATACGATTTAACTTAGTAATTAATCATTAAATTACTAAATTAGTTGAGGTTTTGAGATAGAGGTAATTAGTTAATATATTTACAAGGAGTTGTAAAATAAATTAACTAAGCATTGTGGGACCCATTATATATTGATATAATGGTAAAATATTACTCAAAATGTTAAGTACATATTATTCATTTAATTGTGTCATATAATTGTTATATGATCAAATTAACACTTAATTATACAACATAATTAAGCATATGATTAATAAGTATTTGTGGGACAAATATCAAAAATCAAAATGGATCAAAACAAGGCTCACATGGCCGGTCATTTTGAAGTGGATGGTGATGATGGTTAATCTTATTCATACTCACAAGCAACATGTGCTTATGACATGAATAGTAAACCTAAAATCATTTTATTCACTACAACACATTACCACTTTGCATGGCATTAAAATAAGAAGAAAAATCACTCTTTTGTGATGATGATAGCCGGCCCTCTTGGCTATAAATTGAGCAATTGTTGTTCAATTTATTCACTAGTTCATTCTTGCTTATTTCATACTTCTCTCAAAAACTCATCTTCTCTCTAAAAACTCTCAAATACTAATATTTACTAAGTATTACTAGTGTAGTAATATAGTCTAATATTAGTAGTATAATATCTATCTTATTGTCTAGTTAATAATAAGAGTAGATTATTTGGGTTCATCTTGGTGCAACTTAGAGGAGATCTTCTAGTTTGGAGATTACTTTTGTTCATCCATAATTATAGCTAAAGAACAACAAGAAGGAGTTCTTGTTGTGCCCATATATTTTCCATATCAATGTGAGGAAATTTCTTCTCTTATATAAATGTCTTTATATTTGCATGCATGTTACATAGATCATTAAATACTAAATTAACAAGTAATTTAGTAACTAATTAGAGGACCCTAATTAAGGTCTATGGACTTTCAATAATTTGGGATTCTTTAGTTAGAATATGTGTCCTTGGATTGAGCAAATTTGATGTTGTATTTCATCATGGGAAATAGGACTTAAGCTCTAGGATGAATCCTAATAGTGATAATGTATCCTCTCTTAGTAGTTTTAGATTTGGAGCTTGGTATTGTAGTGCTATTTTGAGAATTGAGTTGATCATGATAATAGTTCGTTGTTGTTGGGTATTATAACGGTTGCTTGGTATGTCATTTGGGAACTAGATGTCTCTAATTGGTGGATTCTAAAAGAGACTTTGCTTTAGGGAAATTGAGTCGGTACCCAAAGTTTGAGGAGTATTCTCATAAATGAAAATCGATTCATTTTGAGTTTTAGATGAATTAGATGATTTGAATGGTTGTCTGATTGGCAAGTGATTGATCATTTGTGGTTTGGAATTAGTAATTCTCTTTTATTCTTAAAGAATCATAGTTCGAGATTGAGAAATGTTCGTTGCAAACTTTGGATAGTGAGTGCTCAGTTGTTATGGATTATAGAGTTAGAATAGTGAACCCATTTATCTTGAGGATTAGTAACCACCATAGTTTGCTTATGTGACTATTTATATTTGAGGCTTCGAGCGTAGTAATGATCGAATTAAGGATGTTATGGCGTATTAAAGAATCTTTATAGGCGATAATGGATTGTGGATTTTCCCTTGTCGTGAGACTTTGGATGAGGCTAGTTGAATCTTAGATAATTATGTTTGTTGCTTTGATTGTGTTTTGACTTTCGACGATGAGAAAGTTCATTGTAAATTTAGGATAATGAGTTTGAAGTAAATTGAATCAAGGGAATTTCATGGTAAGTCTCCTTTACCTTGTGGTTGTTAGCGATCATGTTTCCCTAGATATAAATATTTTTTTGGTGGTTTTTAGTAAGGGTTTTGATGAAACTAAGAAGATTAGAGTACGTAATAAATCTTACATGTGTATTGTTAGTTGTGGAGTCTACTGTGCCGATGGACTTTAGTAGATCCTAAATGGATCTGGATAATTAAGTTATTGGCTTGAAATCTCGTGATTATGTAATATTATTGTAGGAATTCTGATGATTGAAAATGATGAGTTGCAAATTGGGTAAATTGCATTCTCTCGAGGATTTGGTTTATTAGTAGAGTTAGTGATGTTGAATTCTTGTAGATCTTCCTGCCGACTTTATCGTGATCTTCCTATCCCAAAGAGTTCGATTTGTTTCGTTTTTGCGTGTTTTTTATATATTTTGTTACCCTGAATTGTGTGTGAATTGTGCGAGTCGCTCTATGTACGTGTAATGTCCTGTTATTTTATTTTATCTTTGATGAAACCTTCAAATTTTCATATTGTATTCCAAATTTAACTTTTCAAAGAAGTTTAAAGATGGATTTTGTACCCTCTTTTTGGAGAAAATAGATTGCTTTTGCTTTATACTTGGTTTATGCGTTGGTTGGATGTTTGGACTTGTTATTGGAGACGTCTGGTGACTAGTCCTACACTTACTAACACTTGTTTGATTTTCGATTTCACTATTTCTACATTACTTTGATTTTGATAACTAGAGTACTCGTTCGCGACGGGCACTCTTGAGATCCGTAAGTAAAGTTTCACACTTATGAAAATTCTCCTTAAACCGTTTTCGAGAAGAACCTCGTTTCATAAATGTTTCCCTGGTAAAAGCTTTCTTGTTAATTCTTAAAACCGATTCTTGTCCTTGATACTTTTGTTTTCTACTCTCAAGTTTCAAGGACGAAACTTTTTAAAAGGTGGGGTGATTGTAACACCCGCAAATGTACCCTATTTGTAATTTAAAAATATTATACGGATACTTTTCAGCGAAATTTAGTTTTAGTTTAGAATTAAATTTTCCGTGTCTAATTTAGAACTTCCGAGTTCGTATTTGGATTTTACGCGAGATTTCAAGTGAATCACGTCTTAAGACGTCTTTGACTTTCCTTGACTTTTTTCCACTTACTCCTTCATATACTCCCTCAAACCCTAACTCCTTCCTTCATTTCCACTTACTCTTTCTTCCTCATCAAACCACCAAAACCTAAACTCCATTTTTATCAAGCTTAGATTCGTCGCGACTCCTTCGTTTCTCGCTCAAATTTACTAAGGTTTGTCTTAATCTTTACCTCTCATCGTCCTCTATCTTAATTGGTAATAAAATTACCGTCTTTATCGCTTTTTAATTTATCCGTCTTTCTCAAAGGTGAATTATATTCATCTTTTATTATCTAATTGTAGGTGGAGACTAGGAAGGCTTAGAAATCGTTTGAAGACGCGAAAAGGTAACGGTGAAGGGTTACTCGATATCATTTACGTGTTTTATGTATTTTTTCTATGTTAGTAATCGTATTTAGAATATGATTAGTAAGCTTAGGACTTGTGTTGTTGATGATGGTTGTGGTAAGTTGATAATTGCTATGAGAATTGATGATTTGTGATAATAGATGATGTTGTGTTATGCCTTAGTGAAAATTGTGAAATCCGTATGACCCGTGCCTGCCAGACCAGGACGCTGGCAGCATTCCCTGGACGCTGGCAGCGTCGTCCAGCGCTGGCAGCGTTACTCGCTGCCGACTGCAGTTTTCTTGCACTGACCCCTTTTCGTAAAATGATCATATATCCTTCGTTACTTGCTTGTTTTAGGCTTGTGGCATCCCGTTGGAACCTTAAGAGGATAAGCTATCACCTTCATTTGGAATTTCTGCATTTGCATGTCTAGAACACTAGTTATGACCGTTTGAAGTGGACCCTTGTTTTAGTTGGTTTCCAAACAACGTTGTTTTGGAGAGGGGATCTATGTTTCTTATTTGTTATACTTCATAAACTTCTTCTAATGCTTATGTATCATGTATTGATTCATTTTTATCATAGTTAAGTTTATAAAATTCCCTATTCTCATGTTTTGTGACGGTTTTTGGTATGTCCCGCTTTGAGTTGTTTTGACAAATGTTACGGTTTGAGCACTATTTTGTTATGTCCTTTGTTCTCTCATTCCCTTGGCTATCTCTACGTTCGTAAGGCTGGAATGTCGGAACGGGGATGTATCCTACTGCTTAATTGCATGTGTTAGTGGGCATACGACGACGTTGTTGGGAGGCAAACGTTTTGCGTTGATCGACCTGACCGTCACATGTTGTGTACTTGCGAGGTAGTGTTATTTGCATGTAGCGTACCGCTTGTTATGAGGCTTGTGCTCTTTTCCGCCTCTTTCGTGAATTATCGACCGAATTTGGGGTACTCGGCGTCTATGAATGACCGAGTCTCATCGCTTGTCGAATCGGAACACGTTTATTCCGAGAGTCTGGCCTGGTTTAGACTAGGAACCGTATTATTATCGTCGTCCTACCAGGAGGAAATTAGTCCACATATACGAAATGTGATCGTGTATGCGTTCAGGGAAATGCTTATCTCGTGGATGCCTTTTAATCATACTTGCCATGTACACGGTGCTAGTGCGTTTCATTAACCGTGAGAGAGGTCGTCAATGTATTGTTATGTGTGGATGGATGATTACATGATTGATTACTCATGATCATAACATGACTTGGCATGGTTTGTTTGTCGAATCTCAATCTTATCAAACTTATACCGCTAACGGTGAGATGCAAGCCCTAGTGAGCGTATTCGGTTGCCTAAGAATGTCTTACCCGTGTCTTTGTATAACATGATGGATTCAGACTTGTACTCCTTATGCTTTTAACATTATATATTGAATTGCCTATCTATCCTTATCGTATTTCACATGTATATCGATATATGCATGCATCTACTTTTGTATTTCCTTTTATGTACGTTTAATGTGATATGGCTGGGAGAACCCAGAGTTACTCCCCACTGACTGTGGCGTTCATGTTTTTCATGGATGAACAGGTTGCTTGATTGGATGGCTTTTTGCTTGGTATTTTGGGTTCGGGTTTGAGCTAGCGGGCGTGGTCCCTGGATTGGAACACCTCTAGACGATTTTAGCTAGTTGCCAATAACTTTGTTGTTGATAACATTTTAAGAGACTAGGTCTCTTGTAGTATTTTGTATTTGGTTTGTAACATCTGACACTCCTCGTATTTTCTATTGGCATGTAAAAAGTTTTAAAAGCACCGTATTTCCGCTATTTAAATCACATGCTTGTATGTTTTATTTCCGCATTCGCGAGGGTTGTCACAAATCTGTTGCACTACCTCACCCTTTTTAATGACATCCTCCATCATCTTCAATTCTTCTTCGGAAGGCTTGCCTCCAGAATTCATCTTCAGTATCACGGAGGCCAAAACTGAACCTGCACGCCCAAAATGTAGAATCAGCATTTTGTTAAAACAATAACATGTGAATTTTAAATGACAATAACAAATGGTACCATGTCAGCCTTCCCCTTATTTTTCTTCTTCTTGTTTGAGCTAGTTGTCCCATAATATTTCGTGACTCCGACATGTAATGGGACGCCCCTCAATCGACCTGGATGCTCGGGACGGCCGATCGCTCTAGCAAGAACGTCGTCACGACCACTCGGAGTGAATTTCCCTTCCGCAACCTCCTTCAGAACATTCTTCTATAATATATTAAATAAACTTTATTTTATTTTTGTTACTAAAATAAATAGATAGTCAGACATACAAAAATTGAACAATAAAGTTATTAAAAACCCGTCTTAATAAAATAATACTTACTATGTTGGCCAAGACTTCCTGATCATATTCGTTACATGTTCGGGATCCTTTAGGCGTGTGCCCTTCTTTATAAGTTACGTGCCGATTCAAGTCGGTCACACCCTTTGACACCTACACATTAACTCAAAAATAATATATGTATGTATATCAAGTCCAAGTATATGATTAAAAAAATCTAATATATAGATGCTGCTTACGAGATTTTCTTCTATCAATCTGTAACCGCCTCGAGAACCATAATATACCCCCCGCTTCTGTGATATGTTAGCACGATTTCTGGCGCTAACGCTCTTCAAATCATATAAAATCGCAAGTAGATGAGACATTTAGAAAATTATAGATACAAGTAGAGTTTTAGAAAAATGTAACCTGAAACTTTTAGAAAAATGTAACCTTAAGTAGAGTTTTACAAAAATGTAAACATATGACATGGATACTTAACCTGAAACTTTTCAGTAGCTCGTTTCGCCTTATAATTATCCCATTGTTGCTGAGTGATGTTGGGGTACTTTGTCGGTGGGCTCTTATGCATCTGCCCCGTCTCCTTGTCGACAGACAAGTGTAATTTGGCAAGGTCACACCTCCACTGCCTTAAGACTGCCGCTGCCTTACGTAATAGATACTTATCATGGCAGTCGGGAATATCGAAAGCTTCCTGCATCATCATCATATATACTAATAAGCGGCTGTCTAATATCATCAATTTATACGAACCTTTATACGGCTTTCTGCCTAATGTAATAGTAACTTCTGCAAAATAAAATGGTGTTTAGCTAAAGATATTATCATACCTTTATACGGTTCAAGAGTAACTTCTGCAATGCAGGATTTATATTCCTGAAATCATCTAAATCAATAGGCACAAACTGTTTGGTTGTAACTCCAATCCAAGTGGATAAATGGCTAGCATTTGGACCAGTAGGAACACCTTTCACACTCCATTTTATTTCCATCGGCCTTTTTGTCGCTATAGCTGCAAGGGCTGCAGAGCACTTCGAAGCACCCCTCTCACCAGGCTTATCCCCCTTATCATTGTTTTCTACTCTTTTCCGTTTTTCACCCATGATAATCCTAAGACACTAAGACCTTCAAAAGAAATGAAATAGTAACGGAACAGAGTCATGCATACAGCAATTCTAAAACCCTAAGACCTTAAAATGAATGAAATAGTAACTGAACAAATAATGAGTCATGCAGAGATTCTAAAACTCTAAAAACTTAGAAAGGAATGATAAAGAGAACGATAAATAGAAAATGAAAACAAAAAGATGAACTTCAATCTTAAAACCCTAAAGACGAAACACAAAAATTACCTGATAAAGAAAATGAGAACAGGGTGATGATAAAGAGAACGAGCAGGATGATGATCACGAGTACGAGGAGGATGATGATGATAATAAACAAAAAGATTTGTGTTGTAAACGAGGATGATTGTAAACGAGGAGGATGATGATGATAATGTACGTGTGTTTAATTTACTCTATAGGATTGTAAATTATTTTTTATTAAGAGAAACTAAAGGGTTTCTTACCATAATGTTTGAGAAACTATTGACAACGGTTATCCTACAAACCACCGTTGTTATAGAGTAATGACAACGGTTAAAGCACACCCGTTGTAGAAAGTAATAACACTAAGACAACGGTTTATTTAATATGACCCGTTGTTGAAAGTAATAACAACGGTGGTATTATAAAGAACCGTTTTTATAGATAATGTATATTTTTTTTTAATTTTTCAGATACGCGCGCGCGGTATTAAAATTTGAGGCACGGAAATAAATTCATTAATTCCGTTTAATTTATTTAACTTTGCTCTTAATTTAATTTAATTTATTTTACTTTTCTCTAAATTTTTATATTATAGGCGTAAGTTACGTTTAATTATTAGCTCGGATCGGGTTTGGCCTGGGAATCAATTCCGATCGTCGGGTTAGATTCGGAGGGTTTGTAATTAATAACTTTATCGATCGGGTTATTATTATTAGTTTGGGTCGGGGAGCGAGGGTTCTTTCGGCTTTCGTGTCTGTTTCGGGAATGTTTATAATTGGGCGGGTCGTCGATAATTTCCGGGTCAAGCGGATGTGGTATATATATATCGAGTCTAATGATTCTCGAATCGGGTCATTTTCTTTTTAATTAAGGACCTGGTTATTATAATCATGCATCACTAGCTAACCTGAAACTGATCGGGTGGCCAGTTACGGATCGGGCAACCCTCTATCTAGAGCTAGTAGCTACTTCGGGTCGATCGCTTTTGGGTCGGGGGCACGTGTCATTAACCTCGTACTACTTTGCAATAATATTGATGATAATATTGATGATATATAATAATTAATGATGACTTCCGGATCATTAACCTCGTACAAGCTACTTTGCAATAATAACAGATTCATCAATGCACATGCAAGTATTATATATACACGTCAATGTTTCCCAAATTAAATAATGATATGGGGTCGATCGACTTCGTTCAAGTACGCTAAAAGGGACGGATATATTGATGCATATATATATATATATATATATATATATATATATATATATATATATATGCTCAAATTAATTAAAAAGGACGGTTTATTGCTTTTTTACCACCTATATATAATATTTATATTATTGTGTACATACGTTTTATCAACAAATAAATGGTTAATATATAGGCCATATTCCGATCTGGTTAGATTCGTAGGGTATGTAACTTTACCGGGTTAATTATTTTAATTGGGTCAGGGAGCGAGCGAGGGCCATGTCCTTTCGGCTTTCGTGTATGTTTATTCGTGTGTACTGTCTGTTCATTTAATTTAATTTAATTCGATCATTTAAATGTTAATATGCTAGCGGATGAGGTTATATATCGAGTCGGGCCGTTTTTGCATCACAAACCTGAAACTGTCCGACCCAAAATTAATTAGCTAGTATCGGGTTATTTAATTTAATTCGATAGAAATCTTTATTTATTATCCGCGTGATGATTATTTAGTATCATTTTCGGGTCGGATCACTTTTAATTATTAAGTATCATTATTAGTATACGTGTGTTACTTCAAAATAACCCTAAACCCTAAAACCTAAACCCTAAACCCTAAACCCTAAACCCTAAACCCTAAACCCTAAACCCTAAACCCTAAACCCTAAACCCTAAACCCTAAACCCTAAACCCTTTTTTATATACTTCTATATATATCTAGTAGATTATCGCTATTGATCAAACATCAAAATATTGAACATCAACGGAATTAATCATATCAATTCAAACACTTTAAACAACATTCTTTCTCATTGATTTTATATTAAAGTACATTACATTTATCCGACATCAAATAAATAAAGATGTTAAATAATCCGGAACAATTCCGGTTAAGAGTAAAAAGCTTTTCTCACACTGCCACCAACAATCCGGAACAATATTGATGATACTGATGACTTCCGGATCATTAACCTCGTATTTTGCAATAACAGATTCAATGTATGCAAGTACACGTCTTGCATGTGGAGATAAGGTAGGACGGGTACAGCTCAACATATCTCTTGCGGCATCCAACCTGCGAGTATCAGGCCGACGTGGGTAGCCAGAGGACGATGATGATGACGATGCTTGGTTGACAAGTCGGACTGCTTCAAGCCTCTTAATCCAATAATCCCTTTGATGTTCAATGGATCCTTTAATCAATGGGTGATGATCAGCGGGAACTACGGCAAGAGCCTCCTCCTCATCTGCAATCAATTTTGTAAGGGTCGTCTCATCGTTGGGAAGGTTAACTGCTGCCATTGATGATGTTAATTTTTGGAGTAATTAATTAGGGTTATGTAATATTTAAAGGAGGGGTTTTGAGGCTGTATTTATAGAGGGGTTATGCTGCCATTGATGATGTTCAATGAATGCTTTAATCAATGTTGGTTCTGCTGTTACAGTTGTTCTGCTGTTGTTTATTCACGGGGTTGGACTGCAATATCTTTTAATTAAAAATAATAATATTTAGAAATAACAACGGTTATTGGTTAAACAACCCGTTGTTATTACTTTTCACAACGGTTTTTCTGACCACAACCGTTGTGATATAGTAATGACATCGGTTGACCATAGCCGTTGTGATAGAGAAATAACAACAGTTATTTGTTAAAAACCGTTGTTATTACTTTCAATAACGGTGCATATTGCAGTAAGTGCATTGACTGAATAGGAAATGTAACTGCATATATACATTCACACATTTACTCAATCAATAACGTACTGCATGTGAATGTATAGTCGTTTTGGGATTTGTAAATGCATGTGAATCAATGCCTTCATGTGAACCAATGCATGCATGTGAATCAATAACTGCATGTGACTCAATAACTCCAATCAATAAGTCTCTATAAATACAGCCTCAATACAAGGTTATCA
Source organism: Heliosperma pusillum (assembly GCA_022085475.1). Lineage (NCBI taxonomy): Eukaryota > Viridiplantae > Streptophyta > Magnoliopsida > Caryophyllales > Caryophyllaceae > Heliosperma > Heliosperma pusillum. Next base: position 12,497 of record JAIUZE010074396.1, on the reverse strand, counting down.
ACCACATACAAAATTTCCCAACTCCAATCAATAACATATTTGCTAAACCATACAAAATTTCCCAGCCTCAATACTAACAAAATGTCTGAAACTTTTACTAAACCATATGCTTGCATCATGAAACAAATGCCTTGTCATATTGAGGGTGGCTACGTTGTGTGTAAAAGCTACAAGAAACTCCGTGATACGCTTATTCGAAATGACTACTTAATCAAAAAGATGTGGCCAAATTATCATCGCAGGTACTTTACAAGGAACTCGTTTTCGAGTTTGGGATGACGGATGCTCATCGTGCGTCCGCATTCAAACTGGCAAGAATGTTGGACAAGGCCGGGCATGGGCAAAAAGATTTTATTGAGAGCACGGACCACCAGCCTGGGCCATATCTATGGGTGGCTTCCGAACATGACCGTCACCGTTTCCCAAATGGGGTCGACCTCGTTGAAGTGACCCAGGTAGAGCAGTGGGAAGGGTTGGTTCTGGCCGAGGCTGACCCGATTTATGCATATGCTCTAGCGGTGGCAGCTATCCGGAAGATTTACCCGGACTCAATTTAGTTTGTTGTTGTTGTTTGGTTGTAGTTGTTTGGTTGTTTTGGCGGCATTTGTGTGTGGCGCCGTTTGAACTTATTATTTAATAATATTAAAGTTGATACGTTAATTTGTTTTTGACTTAAGTTTAGAAGTTATTAAACTAATTCAATTCAAAGCTATTCAATCGATAAAGCAAAATTAGAATTTAACTAATTCACAAATTCAATAATAAACGACATTCAGAAAATCCAAAATTCAATAATAAGAAGTAATTAAACATGGAGACTGTATAATGAATGACCATAAGCTAAATAATTTGGGAATCTTCAACAATGACCAAAGCTAACAAACACTAAAGACAATACACTGGATTCAATAATAAGAATTGAACAATCTTGTAACACCCGCAAATGTACCCTATTTTTTATAGTGAAAATATTTTACGGATACTTTTCAGTGAATTTAAGTTTTAATTTAGAATTTAATGTTCCGAGTCGAATTTAGAATTTCCGAGTTCGTATTTGGAATTCTTGCGAGATTCCATGTGAATCCCGTCTTAAGGCGACTTTGACTTTTTCTTGACTTTTTTTCCACTTACTCTACATATACTCCCCTCATAACCTAATTTTCCTCACAACTCAACATCTTCTTTCTTCCTCACTAAGAAACCAAAGAAACCTAGCCTCCATTTTTTATCCGTCTTTGAATCATCATATCTCATTCGTTTCTTGCTCAAATTCACGTAAGTTCGTCTTATTCTTCCCCTCTCATCTTCCTCTATCCGTATTGGTAATAAAATTACTGTCTTTCTCACTTTTTAAATTATCCGACTTTCTCAAGGTGAATGATATTCATCTTTTATTATCTAATTGTATGTAGGTGGAGACTAGGAAGGTTTAGAAATCGATTAAAGACGCGAAAAGGTAACGGTGAAGGGTTACTCGATATCATTTACGTGTTTTATGTGTTTTCTAGGCTAGTAATGATATTTAGATTATGGTTAGTATGCTTAGGACTTGTGTTGTTGTTAGTTGTTAATTGATATGAGAATTGATGGTTTGTGATGATAAATGAGGATTTTTGTGTTGGTAACTTGTTGATATTTGATCGTTCCTGAATCCTGTGTAGGACGCAGGCTGCGTCGTAGGACGCAGGCTGCGTCGTGGTGACGCAGGCTGCGTCGTGGTGACGCAGGCAGCGTCACTCGCTGCCGACTGCAGTTTTCCTTCACTGACCCCTTTTCGTAAAATGATCATATCTCCCTCGTTACTTGCTTGTTTTGGACTTGTGACATCCCGTTGGAACCGTAAGAGGATAAGCTATCACCTCCATTTTGAATTTCTACATTTTCAAGTTTAGAACTCTAGTTATGACCGTTTGAAGTAGACCCTTGTTTTCGTTGGTTTCCAAACAACGTTGTTTTGGAGAGGTGATCTATGTTTTTATTCATTATGCTTCATAAACTTGTTCTAATGCTTATGTATCATGTATTGACTCATGTTTATCATATTTAAACTTATATGATTCCCTATTCTCATGTTTTGAGACGGTTTTTGGTGTGTCCCACTTTGAGTCGGTTTTTACAAGTGTTACGGTTTGAGCACTATTTTGGTATGTGCTTTGTACTCTCATTCCCTTGGTTACCTCCACGTTCGTAAGGCTGGAATGTCGGAACGAGGAGGTATCCTACTGCTTAATTGCATTTGTTAGTGGGCATACGACGACGTTGTTGGGAGGCGAACGCTATGCGTTGATCGACCTGGCCGTCAAATGTTGTGTACTTGCAAGGTGGTGTTATTTGCATGTAGCGTACCGCTTGTTATGTGGCTCGAGCTCTTTTCCGCCTCTTTCGTGAATTTTAGCTACCGAATTTGGGGTACTCGGCGTCATTTGATTGACCGAGTCTTGGATGCGAAATGTCATCGCTTGTCGAACCGGAAAATGCGATTCGGGAGTCTGGCCAGATTTAGATTAGGAACCGTATTATTATCGTCGTTCCTACCAGGAGGAAATTAGTCTACATATACGAAATGGATTGAATCGTATATGCGTTCAGGGAATGTTTTTCTCCCGTGGATGCCTGTTAATCATACTTGCCATGTACACGGTGCTAGTGCGTTTCATTTACCGTGAGAGAGGTCGTCATTGTATTGTTATGTGTGGATGGATGATTACATGATTGATTATTCATGATCATACCATGACTTGGCATGGTTTGTTTATCGAGTCTCAATCTTATCAAACTTATACCGCTAACGGTGAGATGCAAGCCCTAGTGAGCGTATTCGGTTGCCTAAGAGTGTCTTACCCGAGTCTTTGTATAACATGATGGATTCGGTTTTGTATTCCATATGCTCTTATCATTATATATTGAATTGCCTATCTATCCTTATCGTATCTCACATGTATATCTATATGTATGCATGCTCTACTTTTGTATTTCCTTCTATGTACGTTTAATGTGATATGGCTGGAAGAACCCGGAGTTACTCCCCACTGATTGTGGCGTTCATGTTTTTCATGAATGAACAGGTTGCTTGCATGGATGGCTTTTTGATTGGTATTTTGGGTTCGGGTGTGAGCTAGCGGGCGTTGTCCCTGGATGAAACACCTCTAGACGTTTATTAGCTAGTTTGCTAATCACTTTGATATTGTTAACCTTTTGAGAGACTACGTCTCTTGTTGTAGTATTTTCCGTACTTTGGTTTGTAATATTTGACACTCCTCGTATAATTCTTCTTGCATGTATAAAAGTTTTAAAAACTTCATATTTCCGCTATATAATTCACATGCTTGTATGTTTTATATTTTCGCATTCGCGAGGGTTGTCACAGTTGGTATCAGAGCTTTATCGCTCCCGACGCACACACGTGAACCCTAAACTTAAACTACTTGACCTTGAAATAATAAATGAGAGATGGGTAGACTTAAGGACCGAAGGTGGTAGTCTTTGGTGTACTTGATGTTTGTTAGGTTCTAACTTGTTTGTTGATTGTGTTGAGTGATGTTATGTTTATTTATATCTACCGTCTTAAGGTGGATCATGTGTTACCTAGGAGAAGTATTCTCTACCGAAGATTGAAGATTGACAAGCCTAATTGAAGTGTATTTCTTCCTCATCTATGAATTCTCTCGTCCTTATTGTTTTATGCTCTCTTCCTTCTATCTAAATGCTTCTTCATCATCTAACTTCTTTTCCCCTTGGAAATTACTCTTGTTACTTTCCTCCTCCTTATCAATTTGTACCCTCAACTTCCTTATGTGACCTTTTGTGGACACTATACCCTTTTGTTTGTGGCATATTATACTTGGTCGGAAGAACTTTGAATTTTGTGGAATATTATAGTTTGTTAGAATGAATTTGTGATTTGAGGAAAATGGTGTAGATCTAAATTCACCCTATATTGATGATTCGTTGTAACTCTAAGGAAAGGTAGTAAGATAAGTTTGATGATTTTAATGCTTGATGCTTGTCATGACTTGTGTGTAAATAGTTCATGATATTCGATGGTGTAAGGTCGAATGAGTTGGCTATGACTTCTTAACTCATTAGTAATTTAGTCTTTTGGACTTAGAAGTTTAGTATTGTTTTGAAGACTATGCTTATGATATGTCTAATTGGTGTAAATAAGAAGTTTTGAATGATATCTTGAGGTGCGAAATACTTTTGAGGTTAAGTGACCTCGTGTTGTTTCCTATTGTGTGTTTGTGAGTATAGGCTTGGTGGAAAAGCATTTGGCTATGGTTCTTGAATTTAAAGATATGATCTTATCTTATGGTATCGGAGACTCGTTTGAAGTAGTAAGGTTTCGTTGTAAGTTAAACCATATTACTTGAGGATTATGATGTGAGTTATGATGGAAATACCTTGGGACGTTAATGATGATGTTTGACTTGATGTTGTACTTTGATAATAATGAACTCGTGGGCTATAGACTTGAAAATGACCGAGTTTAAGGGAGTATTTGTTAGTCCTTCAGTTAAAGAAACCTTTGAGGTTGTGTTGAATATTTGAGCTAAAGGAATGTTACTATGCTTGAGTTGCAATTCCGCATTTGGGAATCCATGTGATACGAAAGGATGGATGAATTGGGTTGTAGTCAATTTGTCGAATTCAGGTGTACCTTACTTTGATGATTGTACGTGGTATGATGGTCCCTTGTAAGAGGCCTTTGTAAAGGAATAATTAAGATGTTTTAGTATCGCCCTGAGTTTGAAAGGAGAATTTTGTGGTTTAAACCTTAAACATTTACTCGTGCCATTATCCTTTTTCCCTTTCCATTCTTGAATGTTTTTGTCAAGATTGATCTTTAAGAAATCGCATGCTCGCATCTTATTTCTTACTCGAATATCTTCATAACTCTACTATCTGCTTTGTCTCTTCCTTAACCTCGTTATTTTCAACGCCCCTCTCTTGTAATCTCGTGCCTTATTTATTCCCGTGTTCTCCTTGAGATTCCTTATCGTTTTCTATCTCGTTGCTCCTTCATCTTTTCTCTAGTGGATTGGATATTCCATTTTTAAGGCTCAAAGAATAAGCGTGATGTAATTTGGGATTCTTTAGCTAGAATATGTGTCCTTGGATTGAGCAAATTTCATGTTATAATTCATCATGGGAAATAGGACTTAAGCTCTAGGATGAATCCTAATAGTGATATTGTATCCTCTCTTAATGGTTTTAGAGTTGGAGCTTGGTATTGTAGTGCTATTTTGAGAATTGAGTTGATCATGATAATAGTTCGTTGTTGTTGGGTATTATAACGGTTGCTTGGTATGTCATTTGGGAATTAGATGTCTCTAATTGGTGGATTCTAAAAGAGGCTTTGCTTTAGGGAAATTGAGCCGGTACCCAAAGTTTGAGGAGTATTGTCATAAATAAAAATCGATTCATTTTGAGTTTTAGATGAATTAGATGATTTGAATGGTTGTCTGATTGCCAAGTGATTGATCATTTGTGGTTTGGAATTAGTAATTCTCTTTTATTCTTAAGGAATCATAGTTTGAGATTGAGAAATGTTCGTTGCAAGCTTGGATAGTGAGTCCTCAGTTGTTATGGATTATAGAGTTAGAATGGTGAGCCCATTTATCTTGAGAATTAGTAACCACCATAGTTTGCTAATGTGACTATTTATATTTGACGCTTCGAGCGTATTAATGATTGAATTAAGGATGTTATGGCATATTAAAGAGGCATTATAATCGATATCGAATTATGGATTTTCCCTTGTCGTGAGACTTTGGATGAGGCTAGTTGAATCTTAGATAATTATGTTTGTTGCTTTGATTATGTTGACTTTCGAGGATGAGAAAGTTCATTGTAAATTTAGGATAATGAGTTTGAAGTAAATTGGATTAAAGGATTTCATGGTAAGTCTCTTTACCTTGTTGGATTGTTAGTTGTGGAGTCTACTGTGCCGATGGACTTTAGTGGAATACTAAATGGATCTAAATAATTAGGTTATTGGCTTAAAATCTCGTGATTTTGGACTATTTTTGTAGGATTTCTGATGATTGAAAATGATGAGTTGCAAATTGGGTAAATTGCATTCTCTTGAGGATTTGGTTTATTAGTAGAGTTAGTAGTGTCGAATTCTTGTAGATCTTCCTGCCGACTTCATCGTGATTCTTCCTATCCCTAATAGTTCAATTTGTTTCGTTTTTGCGTGTTTTGTATCTGTTTTGTTACCCTGAATTGTGTGTGAGATGTGCGAGTCGCTCTATGTGCGTGTAATGTCTTGATATTTTGATTTTATCTTTGAGAAAATCTTAAAATTTCCATATTGTATTTCTAATTTAACTTTTCAAAGAAGTCTAAAGATGGATTGTGTACCCTCTTTTTGGAGAAAATGGATTTCTTTTGATTTTATGTTTGGATTTTGCGTTTGGTTGGATGTTTAGACTTATTATTGGAGACGTCTAGTGACTAGTCCTGCACTTACTAACGTTTGTTTTGTTCGACATTGCCTTGATTCGGATAACTAGAGTACACGTTCGCGACGGGCACTCTTGTGATTCGTAAATAAAGTTTTTCACTTATGAAAAATTTACTTAAACCGTTTTCGAGAAGTACATCATTTCATAAATGTTTTTCATTATAAAGTTTTCGTATTAATTTTGAAAACCGATTCTTGTCCTTGATGCTTTTGTTTTCTACTCTCAAGTTTCGAGGACGAAACTTTTTAAAAGGTGGGGTGATTGTAACACCCGCAAATGGAGCCTATTTTTATAGTAAAAATATTTTACGGATACTTTTCAGCGAATTTTAGTTTTATTTTGGAATTTAATTTTTCGAGTCGAATTTAGAATTTCGAGTTCGTATTTGGATGTTTCGCGAGATTTCAGGTAAATCCCGTCTTAAGTCGTATTTGACTTTCGTTGACTTTTTCCCTCATATACTCCCTCCTAAACCCTAACTCCCTCACACAAACACAACTCAACTCAACATTTCTTCATCACTAAGAAACCAAAGAAACCTTGCCTCCATTTTTTATCCGTCTTAGAATCGTCATAACTCCTTCATTTCTCGCTCAAATTCACGTAAGTTCGTCTTATTCTTCCCCTCTTATCTTCCTCTATCCGTATTGGTAATAAAATTACCGTCTTTCTTGCTTTTCAAATTATCCGTCTTTCTCAAGGTGAATTATATTCATCTTTTGTTATCTAATTGTAGGTGGAGACTTTCTAGAAATCGATTAAAGACGCGAAAAGGTAACAGTGAAGGATTACTCGATATCATTTACGTGTTTTATGTGTTTTCTAGGCTAGTGATCGTATTTAGATTATGTTTAGTATGCTTAGGACTTGTGTTGTTGTTGATGGATGTTGTTAGTTGTTAATTGATATGAGAATTTATGGTTTGTGATGATAAATGAGGATTTTTGTTGTTGATAACATGTTGGTTTTGATCGTTCCTAAATCCCGTGTGGGACGCAGGCTGCGTCATGGGATGCTGGCTGCGTCGTAGGACGCAGGCTGCGTCGTGGTGGCGCTGGCTGCGTTACGCGCGGCCGACTGCAGTTTTCCTGCACATACCCCTTTTCGTAAAATGATCATATCTCCTTCATTACTTGCTTGTTTTGACCTTGTGACATCCCGTTGGAACCGTAAGAGGATAAGCTATCACCTCCATTTGGAATTTCTGCATTTTCATGTCTAGAACTCTAGTTATTACCGTTTGAAGTGGACCCTTGTTTTAGTTGGTTTCCAAACAACGTTGTTTTGGAGAGGTGATCTATGTTTTTATTCATTATGATTCATAAACTTGTTCTAATGCTTATGTATCATGTATTGATTCATTTTTATCATAGTTAAGTTTATATAATTCCCTATTCTCATGTTTTGTGACGGTTTTTGATATGTCCTACTTTGAGTCGGTTTTTACAAATGATACGGTTTGAGCACTATTTTGTTATGTGCTTTGTACTCTCATTCCCTTGCCTACCTCCACGTTCGTAAGGCTGGAATGTCGGAACGGGGAGGTATCCTACTGCTTAATTGCATGTGTTAGTGGGCATACGACAACGTTGTTGGGAGGCGAACGCTATGCGTTGATCGACCCGGCCGTCAAATGTTGTGTACTTGCGAGGTGGTGTTATTTGCATGTAGCGTACCACTTTTTATGAGGCTTGTGCTCTTTTCTGCCTCTTTCGTGAATTGTTCTACTGATTTTGGGGTACTCGACGTCTTTGTATGATCGAGTCTTGGATGTGGAACGTCTTACCACATGTCGAATCGGGGAAATGTCTTATTCCGAGAGTCTGGCCAGGTTTAGACTAGGACCGTATTATTATCGTCGTCCTACCAGGAGGAAATTAGTCTACATATACAAAATGGATTAAATCGTGTATGCGTTCAGGGAATGTTTTTCTCCCGTGGATGCCTGTTAATCATACTTGTCATGTACACGGTGCTAGTGCGTTTCATTTACCGTGAGAGATGTCGTCTTTGTGTCGTTATATTTGGATGCGTGATTACATGATTTATTATTCATGATCATTGCATGACTTGGCATGGTTTGTTTGTCGAGTCTCAATCTTATCAAACTTATACGGCTAACGGTGAGATGTAAGCCCTAGTGAGCGTATTCGGTTGCCTAAGAGTGTCTTCCCCGAGTCTTTGTATAATATGATGGATTCGGATTTGTACTTCATATGCTCTTATCCTTATATATTGAATTGCCTATTTATCCTTATCGTATTTCACATGTACATTCATATATGCATGCTTCTACTTTCGTATTTCCTTTTATGTACGTTTAATGTGATATGGCTGGGAGAACCCGGAGTTACTCTCCACTGACTGTGGCGTTCATGGTTTTCATGGATGAACAGGTTGCTTGATTGGATGGCTTTTTGCTATGATATTTTGGGTTCGGGTGTGAGCTAGCGGGCGTAGTCCCTGGATGAAACACCTCTAGACGATTTTAACTTGTTTGCTAAACACTTTTACTTTGTTATCATTTGGAGAGACTTCGTCTCTTGTTGTAGTTTATTTCGTACTTTAGTTTGTAATATTTGACACTCCTCGTATACTTCTTCTTGCATGTATAAAAGTTTTAAAAACTTTATATTTCCGCTATATAATTCACATGCTTGTATGTTTTATATTTCCGCATTCGCGAGGGTTGTCACAGTTGTCCCGTCTCATTATCACCCTGCTACATACAGTAAAATTTTTATTCATCCACTATGACTTAATTCGGAAACTTTGGATTTTTTCTTTAACAAAATACATCATTTGTTTTTTTTTTACTTTGTGTAACTTAAACTAATAAAAATGGATGTTTCCTTTATCTTAGACTAATTAACTCTTATTTCTCATAACCATAGAGGTTTCATTAGAGGGAGGAGCATTATGGAAAACATCCTCGTATGCTAAGATCTCATAAAGTTATATGAGGACTGTTGTCTCCCCCAGATGCCTGATCAAAATGGATTTGCAAAAAGCATATGATATTATTGAATGAGAATTCTTTGATCAAATGTTCCACTCAATTTTCCTAAACAATTCATAAATTGGGTAATGGAATGTGTCACCACTACCATTTATTCTCTTAATCTTAATGAGGAAAATTTTGGCCTTTATAAGGACAAAGAGGCTTGAGACAAGGTGATCCATTGTCACTACGCTCTTTTGTTCATTGTGTGCATGAAATATCTCACAAGGCTGCTGGCTCATACCACAGAGAATACGGACTTCAAATATCATCCTCTATGTAGACCAATGAAATTAACACATTTAATGTTTATCGATAATTTAGTACTCCCTCATATCCAGACGAAAGGTTACATTAACTTTTGCACTATTCGTGGTTGTAGGGAATCCTTGATATAACTTCTAATATGTAAGGGAAAATATATTCATGTGGGATCTTGTTTGATTTATCGTTATGAATGCTTAAAAATATCAAATTTTTATAATTTTTAATAATGTGTAACTAAAGATATTCACGTCGCAAAACGCGTCTCGACAAGTGTGAAAAAGTCAATGTAATCTTTGGTGTGGATAGGAGGGAGTACCTTTTAGTAAAGGTGTTGTTAAGTCCATGATGGTCATTATTAAAAAACTTTCTCTACTTTCTCAAAGACATCATGGCTGAATATGAGTCAAGGGAAGTCTAATGCATATTTCAATGGGGTGAATGGTGATTTAAAAAAGGAAATCATGCAAGTCTCCGGTTTGGTTGAAGGGAAGTTACCTTTTAGGTATCTTGGGGTGCCTATTAAAACAATAAGATTAAATGCTAAGATAGTAAACAAAATCATAAGCTTGGGATTAAAAAAACAGTCATATGCAAGAAGGTTAGTACTAGTCAAAAGTGTACTCAAGACATTTCACAATTACAAGGCTACCATGTTAATCCTACCCAATGGAATTATTGCAAAAATATAAACAATCTGCAGGAATTTTTTATGGAACGGAGGAGTCGATTATAAGAGGCCTCATTTGGTTTCCTGGGACAAAATTTGTAAGCATAAGAATGAAGGTGGTATGGGCCTCAACAATGATATAATCTAGAATAAAGCAGCAATTGGGAAGCTAGTTTGGTGGACAGCTTCAAAGTGTGATCATTTGTGTGTTAAATGGGTTGTTAATAAAATTTACATCAAAGATAAGAACTGACTTAACTATAATGCAAACACTTATACAAGTTGGTATTGGCGAAAAATATGGCAGGTGAGGGATTAGCATGGATATGAACACAATTGCCAAACTGTTTCACCTAGGGATTAGCATGGATAATGCCTACTATTTTGTGGGACAAGCATAGAAACTGAGGATTATCTCTTTTTCCAATGCAAATACAATAGCATAGTCCTTGAGAAGGTCAACAATTGGATTGGAATAGATCTACCTCAACAGAGTATGCTTACTTGGAGGCTTCGAAGGCGAGGCTCGAATCTGAGCAAAGAGATGATAAATGCTACCATAAATGTAACACCCGCAAATGTACCCTATTTGTAATTTAATATTATACGGATACTTTTCAGCGAAATTTTAGATTTAATCTAGAACTTAGTTTCCCGTGTCTAATTTAGCAATTCCGAGTTCGTATTTGAATTTTACTCGAAATTTCGTGTGAGTTACGCCTTAAGGCGCTTTTGGGTTTTTTCCCATATTTTCCACTTACTCACCTTATACCTCCTTTAAACCCTAACTCCCTCATTCTTTTCCACTTACTCCTTCTTCCTCACCAAGCCACCAAAACCCAAAACTCCCTTTATGCATCAACTCAAATTCCTCACTACTCCTTCATTACTCACTCAAATCTCCTTATTTTCATCTTAATCTTCCGCTCTCATCGTCCTCTACCTTTTGTGGTAATAAAATTACCGTCTTTCTCATTTTCAATTTATCCGTCTTTCTCAAAGGTGAATTATATTCATCTTTTGTTGTCTAATTGTAGGTGGAGACCTTCAAGACCTCGACAAAGACTACTACTTAGTAGAGGAGGACCTAGACGAGGATTGAAGACGCGAAAAGGTAACGGTGAAGGGTTACTCGATATCAATACGTGATTTAATGTGTTTTTGATGTTAGTAAACGCATTTAGAATAGGATGATTATTCATAGGATTTTGTATTGTTGATGATAGTTATTATTTGTTGATAATTGTTATTGAGTATTGATTATCGATGATGATAGTTGATGTTTGTTGATGTTTATTGGTGAAGTAAAGTTGATTTCGTGTATATGTTGTTGGTTTCAATCACTCGTTGTTGTAAAACTTGTGTGTGGATCTATTTTGGGGAAGCCATTGTTGAGTTTAGAACAATAAAAAGAGATGTCTCGACCCAAGTCACGGTCGTGAAACTCATGTCACGAGCGTGAAATAAGAGGCAGACCCAATACTCTTGCGTAACAGACCTTTCACGAGCGTGACATGCAAGGCACGGTCGTGAAACTCATGTCACGAGCGTGACATACAAGTCACAAACGTGACGACTGCAGTTTTCCTGTACATGCCCATTTTCGTATAATGGTCATATCTCCTTCGTTACTATCTTGTTTTGGGCTTGTGACCAACCGTTGGAACCGTAAGAGGATAATATATGTTCTCCATTTGGAATTTCTGCATTTTTATGTCTATAACTCTAGTTATGACCTTTTGAAGTGGACCCTTGTTTTAATAGTTTCCAAACTTGTTGTTTTGAGTTGAGATTTATGTTTCTTATTCATTATACTTCTTAAACTTGGTCTAATGCTTATTTAATAACGTATTGTCTCATGTTTATCATTTTTACATTTATATCATGCTTATATCACATGTTTTGTGACGGTTTTTGATATGTCCCCTTTTGAGTCGGTTTTACATACGTTATGGTTTGAGCACTAATTGTTATGTGCTATGAACTCTCATTCCCCCTGCTACCTCCTCGCTCGTAAGGCTGGAATGTCGGAACGAGGAGTGTATCCTTACTGCTTAATTGCATGTGTTAGTGGGCATATGACGACGTTGTTGGG
>JAIUZE010074395.1:0-26800 GCA_022085475.1 Heliosperma pusillum | reverse complement strand
TCAAGAGTTTACTACGGAGTTTAATAAGCTTGCGCATTTTGCGCCGAGGCTTATCCGAGATGATGAAGACCGCGCATTCTATTATCGCAACAAGTTGAGTGCCATTCTACAAAGTAAAGTGAGAAGGAATATCAATTCCTTTGGAGATCTTTATGATGATGCCTTGTGGGCCGAGAATTCAATGAAGGCTATAAGAGATGAAGCTTTGATGAATAACCCCTCTCCTTCTTATGCTCCTAAGCCAAATGGTTTTGGGAAGAGGCCGTTTATCCCGTCTTCCTCAAATTCCTATGCTAGCAAGAGGAGATTCAATCCTCCTTCCAATGCTTATACAAGAAATCCTGCTCCTTTTATTCCTAGAGCTACATCAAATGTGGCTCATAGGCCTTATGCATCTCAAGGTTGTCAATGTAACCTTTGTAGACAACCATACCATCATCCCTGTGTGTCTTGTACCAAACGACCTTATGTGTGCTTCTTCTGTAAAAAGGGTGGTCATCGTTATGACGATTGCCCCGATCGAAAGTTGCCCCCTCCTCCTCCTAAACCTAAGGGTTCCATCTTTGTCATGAGCCGTGCCGAAGCCGATGCTTATCGCGAGATCATTACGGGTATGTTCTCAATTTTAGAGCAACCGTGTCTTATTCTTTTTGATACCGGTGCTTCAATGTCTTTTGTGTCATCAACCTATGCTAGTAAACTATCTATCAAGCCTACATCTAGTGAGGATACTCCCATATCCTTACCATCCGGAGATATTATCTCTTGTTCAACCCTTTATCCAAATGTACCTATATCTATTGCGGGTTCTATCTTTCCCGCTAATCTCCTTAAGTTTCCTTTAGGAGAGTTTGATATAATCTTAGGTATTGATTGGCTAGCTATGTATCATGCTAGGTTCGAGTGTCGTGATCAAAAGATTTTATTAAAGAGTCCTTTAGGTGTTAGAATAACCTATAAGGGATCTCATCCCCGTAAAGGTGTGTCTTTAATTTCCGCTATGAAGTTGGTAAGTATGGTTAGAAAAGGTCGCCAAGCATTCTTGTGTGTTGTGACTTCTTCAAATACCTCTTTGCCAAGTATTGGAGATGTGCCTATTGTTCGAGAGTTCATTGATGTATTTCCTGAAGATTTGCCCGGGATTCCTCCCGAGCGAGATGTTGAATTCTCTATTGATCTTGTTCCTGGTTCTGGTCCTATTGCCAAAGCTCCTTATCGAATGGCTTCGTCTGAATTGAAAGAGTTAAGGAAGCAGTTGGATGATATGTCGGGCAAGAAACGTCCCCGATCCTGAGGTGGTTAATAATGTGAGGTATTAGCGTATATATTTGTTTTTTTTTAGTTTCTGTTATTTTTTTAAATAACTATCTTTCTGATTTTTTTTAAATAACTTAGGAATGGCATAGTAATAACAAACGTAAAGCACTGATACTTTATTAGCTCGAACAGATTTGCATTTAGGAACCATAGCGGAAATATTACAACCATAGCGGATACAGACACACACACTTGACACTCGATCAACATCTATTATGATAGGCTAATACAAGACCACATGCCCTAAAACCTCATTACACTTCTATTATGATAGGCTGATACAGACACACAGGCCCTCCCGGCCATCATACATGACCACAGGCCCTCCCATCCCATTACAATGCTATTATGATAGGCTGATACAGACACACACACACTTGACACTCAACATCTAACACAGGACGTTGCTTGGAATTTTTAGGTGTACATTGCTTGGAAAACAGCCACAACCTGGTTGTAGGCATCGACGATTTCTGAATTGGCCGACTGCTGACCATTCAAGATGGTCGGATACGGCACGTGGAAATAGTCCACGATATTCTTCAGAAGCTCGGCGTCCTCGTCTGTGGCTACCCAGAGGTATGGTTCGACTGTTGATCTATTCGGAGCAACCCAGTTGCTCTTACCATAGCCTCTGAGTTGAAACATATTGCCAAGCTTAAATGCTGATTCTGCATCTGCAAGTGATGTTCCAAACTGAATGAGTAGTATCCCTTTGAATCCCCAAGGCGCCCATTGTGCCTTAATTCTGCTGACCGAGTATCCCAGCTCAATAAGCTTATTCCTCAAAGGAGTAAAGCTTTTGGTAACAAATTTTCCATCGTCCAAATGGCCTGGGGCATTCATTAGGACACAGTGATATGGACGAGCAACATTTTGAGACATTTCAAAAATAGACAAGTAATTTGATGGTTTTGGTTTGGTTTATTTGCAGTGAGTATTCTTTTCTGAATTTATAGCATTCAGTGTATTGTCTTTAGTTTTTGTTAGCTTTAGTCATTGTTGAAGATTCCCAAATTATTTAGCTTTTGGTAATTCATTATACAGTCTCCATGTTTTGGTTTCTGCTGATATTATTATTGCAGTGTATAGTGCTTATGATGTTGCTGTCTTTTTTGGTTTCTGCTAATTATTATTGCCGTGTATAGTGCTTATGATATTGCTGTCTCTAATTATAATTAAAAAAAAAATAAAGGTAAGCAACAACAACGGTTTTGTAAATATACCCGTTGCGATTGCTTATAACAACGGTTATTAATCACAAACCATTGTCATAGTGTTTATTAATTACAACGGGTAGACTACTTTAACCGTAGTCATTACTCTATCACAACGGTTTGTTTATAATAACCGTTGTCAATATTTGTAAATAAAGATGAAGAAAACACACAACACTAATAATACAACTGTACTGCAACACAAAAACTCTATCACAAAGCGATCATACTGCACCACTAATCGTCTTTCTGTCATCATCTCCCTTATAAATTTTTATCAACTATTTCTTATTAAGATTTTCTAGCTAGATTGTTCAATTCTTATTATTGAATTCAGTGTATTGTTTTTAGTGTTTGTTAGCTTTGGTCATTGTTGAAGATTCCCAAATTATTTAGCTTTTGGTCATTCATTATACAGTCTCCATGTTTAATTACTTCTTATTATTGAATTTTGGATTTTCTGAATGTCGTTTATTATTGAATTTCTGAATTAGTTCAATTCTAATTTTGCTTTATCGATTGAATAGCTTTGAATTGAATTAGTTTAATAACTTCTAAACTTAAGTCAAAAAACAAATTAACGTATCAACATTAATATTATTAAATAATAAGTTCAAACGGCGCCACACACAAATGGCGCCAAAACAACAACAACCAAACAACCAAACAACTACAACCAAACAACAACAACAAATTAAATTGAGTCCGGGTAAATCTCCCTGATAGCTGCCACCGCTAGAGCATATGCATCAATCGGGTCAGCCTCGGCCAGAGCCAACCCTTCCCACTGCTCTACCTGGGTCACTTCAACGAGGTCGACCCCATTTGGCCAACGGTAACGGTCATGTTCGGAAGCCACCCATAGATATGGCCCAGGCTGGGGGTCCGTGCTCTCAATAAAATCTTTTCGCCCATGCCCGGCCTTGTCAAACATTCTTGCCAGTTTGAATGCGGACGCACGATGAGCATCCATCATCCCAAACTCGAAAACGAGTTCCCCTATAAAGTACCTGCGATGATAATTTGGCTACATCTTCTTGATTAAGTAGCCATTTCAAATAAGCGTATCACGGAGTTTCTTGTAGCTTTTACACACAACGTAGCCACCCTCAATATGACAAGGCATTTGTTTCATGATGCAAGCATATGGTTTAGTAAAAGTTTCAGACATTTTGTTAGTATTGAGGCTGGGAAATTTTGTATGGTTTAGCAAATATGTTATTGATTGGAGTTGGGAAATTTTGTATATGGTTGATAACCTTGTATTGAGGCTGTATTTATAGAGACTTATTGATTGGAGTTATTGAGTCACATGCAGTTATTGATTCACATGCATGCATTGGTTCACATGAAGGCATTGATTCACATGCATTTACAAATCCCAAAACGACTATACATTCACATGAAGTACGTTATTGATTGAGTAAATGTGTGAATGTATATATGCAGTTACATTTCCTATGCAGTCAATGCACTTACTGCAATATGCACCGTTATTGAAAGTAATAACAACGGTTTTTAACAAATAACCGTTGTTATTTCTCTATCACAACGACTATGGTTAACCGATGTCATTACTATATCACAACGGTTGTGGTCATAAAAACCGTTGTGGAAAGTAATAACAACGGGTTGTTTAACCAATAACCGTTGTTATTTCTCAATAGTATTATTTTTAATTAAAAGATATTGCAGTCCAAACCCGTGAATAAACAACAGCAGAACAACTGTAACAGCAGAACCAACATTGATTAAAGCATCCATTGAACATCATCAATGGCAGCATAACCCGTATATAAATACAGCCTCAAAACCCCTCCTTTAAATATTACATAACCCTAATTAATTACTCCAAAAATTAACATCATCAATGGCAGCAGTTAACCTTCCCAACGATGAGACGACCCTTACAAAATTGATTGCAGATGAGGAGGAGGCTCTTGCCGTAGTTCCCGCTGATCATCACCCAATGATTAAAGGATCCATTGAACATCAAAGGGATTATTGGATTAAGAGGCTTGAAGCAGTCCGACTTGTCAACCAAGCGTCGTCATCATCATCGTCCTCTGGCTACCCACGTCGGCCTGATACTCGCAGGTTGGATGCCGCAAGAGATATGTTGAGTTGTACCCGTCCTACCTTATCTCCACATGCAAGACTTGTACTTGCATACATTGAATCTGTTATTGCAAAATACGAGGTTAATGATCCGGAAGTCATCAGTATCATCAATATTGTTCCGTATTGTTGGTGGCAGTGTGAGAAAAGCTTTTTACTCTTAACCGGAATTGTTCCGGATTATTTAACATCTTTATTTATTTGATGTCGGATGAATGTAATGTACTTTAATATAAAATCTAGGTTATTCCTAATGAAATCAATGAGAAAGAATGTTGTTTAAAGTGTTTGAATTGATGTTCAATATTTTGATGTTTGATCAATAGCGATAATCTACTATATATATATATATATATATATATATATAGAAGTATATAAAAAAAGGTTTAGGGTTTAGGGTTTAGGGTTTAGGGTTTAGGGTTTAGGGTTTAGGGTTTAGGGTTTAGGGTTTAGGGTTTAGGGTTTAGGGTTTAGGGTTATTTTGAAGTAACACACGTATACTAAGAATGATACTTAATAATTAAAAGTGATCCGACCCGAAAATGATACTTAATAATCATCACGCGGATAATAAATAAAGATTTCTATCGAATTAAATTAAATAACCCGATACTAGCTAATTAATTTTGGGTCGGACAGTTTCAGGTTTGTGATGCAAAAACGGCCCGACTCGATATATAACCTCATCCGCTAGCATATTAACATTTAAATGATCGAATTAAATTAAATTAAATGAACAGACAGTACACACGAATAAACAGACACGAAAGCCGAAAGGACACGGCCCTCGCTCGCTCCCTGACCCAATTAATCTAATTAACCCGGTAAAGTGACATACCCTACGAATCTAACCAGATCGGAATATGGCCTATTAACCATTTATTTGTTGATAAAACGTATGTACACAATAATATATATATTATATATAGGTGGTAAAAAAGCATTAAATAAACCGTCCTTTTTAATTAATTTGAGCATATATATATATATATATGCATCAATATATCCATCCCTTTTAGCGTACTTGAACGGAGTCGATCGACCCCATATCATTATTTAATTTGGGAAACATTGACATGTATATATAATACTTGCATGTGCATTGATGAATTTGTTATTATTGCAAAGTAGCTTGTACGAGGTTAATGATCCAAAAGTCATCATTAATTATTATATATCTTCAATATTATCATCAATATTATTGCAAAGTAGTACGAGGTTAATGACACGTGCCCCCGACCCAAAAGCGATCGACCCGAAGTAGCTACTAGCTCTAGATAGTGGATTGCCCGATCCGTAACTGGCCACCCGATCAGTTTCAGGTTAGCTAGTGATGCAAGATTATAATAACCAGGTCCTTAATTAAAAAGAAAATGACCCGATTCGAGAATCACTAGACTCGATATATATATATATACCACATCCGCTTGACCCGGAAATTATCGACGACCCGCCCAATTATAAACATTCCCGAAACAGACACGAAAGCCGAAAGGACCCTCGCTCCCCGACCCAAACTAATAATAATAACCCGATCGATAAAGTTATTAATTACAAACCCGCCGAATCTAACCCGGCGATCGGAATTGATTCCCAGGCCAAACCCGATCCGAGCTAATAATTAAACGTAACTTACGCCTATAATATAAAAATTTAGAGCAAAGTAAAATAAATTAAATTAAATTTAGAGCAAAGTTAAATAAATTAAACGGAATTAATGAATTTATTTTCGTGCCTCAAATTTTACTCCCGCGCGCGCGTATCTGAAAAATTAAAAAAAAATATACATAATCTATAAAAACGGTTCTTTATAATTTCGCCGTTGTTATTAATTTCAACAACGGGTCATATTAAATAAACCGTTGTCTTAGTGTTATTACTTTCTACAACGGGTGTGCTTTAACCGTTGTCATTACTCTATAACAACGGTAGTTTGTAGGATAACCGTTGTCAATAGTTTCTCAAACATTATGGTAAGAAACCCTTTAGTTTCTCTTAATAAAAAATAATTTACAATCCTATAGAGTAAATTAAACACACGTACATTATCATCATCATCATCCTCGTTTACAATCATCCTCGTTTACAACACAAATCTTTTTGTTTATTATCATCATCATCCTCCTCGTTCTCTTGATCATCATCCTGCTCGTTCTCTTTATCATAACCTTTTTCTCATTTTCTTTATCAGGTAATTTTTGTGTTTCGTCTTTAGGGTTTTAAAATTGAAGTTCATCTTTTTGTTTTCATTTTCTATTTATCGTTCTCTTTATCATCTAGTTTCATTCCTTTCTAAGTTTTTAGAGTTTTAGAATCTCTGCATGACTCTTTATTTGTTCAGTTACTATTTCATTCATTTTAAGGTCTTAGGGTTTTAGAATCGCTGTATGCATGACTCTGTTCCGTTACTATTTCATTTCTTTTGAAGGTCTTAGTGTCTTAGGATTATCATGGGTGAAAAACGGAAAAGAGTAGAAAACAATGATAAGGGGGATAAGCCTGGTGAGAGGGGTGCTTCGAAGTGCTCTGCAACCCTTGCAGCTATAGCGGCAAAAACGCCGATGGAAATAAAATGGAGTGTGAAAGGTGTTCCTACTGGTCCAAATGCTGGCCATTTATCCACTTGGATTGGAGTTACAACCAAACAGTTTGCGCCTATTGATTTAGATGATTTCAGGAATATAAATCCTGCATTGCAGAAGTTACTCTTGAACCGTATAAAGGTATGATAATATCTTTAGCTAAACACCATTTTATTTTGCAGAAGTTACTATTATATAAGGCAGGAAGCCGTATAAAGGTTCGTATAAATTGATGATATTAGACAGCCGCTTATTAGTATATATGATGATGATGCAGGAAGCTTTCGATATTCCCGACTGCCATGATAAGTATCTATTACGTAAGGCAGTGGCAGTCTTAAGGCAGTGGAGGTGTGACCTTGCCAAATTACACTTGTATGTCGACAAGGAGACGGGGCAGATGCATAAGAGCCCACCGACAAAGTACCCCAACATCACTCAGCAACAATGGGATAATTATAAGGCGAAACGAGCTACTGAAAAGTTTCAGGTTAAGTATCCATGTCATATGTTTACATTTTTGTAAAACTCTACTTAAGGTTACATTTTTCTAAAAGTTTCAGGTTACATTTTTCTAAAACTCTACTTGTATCTATAATTTTCTAATTGTCTCATCTACGTGCGATTTTATATGATTTGAAGAGCGTTAGCGCCAGAAATCGTGCTAACATCTCACAGAAGCGGGGGGTATATTATGGTTCTCGAGGCGGTTACAGATTGATAGAAGAAAATCTCGTAAGTAGCATCTATATATTAGATTTTTTTAATCATACTTGGACTTGATATACATGTATACATATATTATTTTTGAGTTAACGTGTAGGTGTCAAAAGGTGTGACCGACTTGAATCGGCACGTAACTTATAAAGAAGGGCACACGCCTAAAGGATCCCGAACATGTAACGAATATGATCAGGAAGTCTTGGCCAACATAGTAAGTATTATTTTTATTAAGACGGGTTTTTAATAACTTTATTGTTCAATTCTTGTATGTCTAACTATCTATTTATTTTAGTAACAAAAATAAAATTAAGTTTATTTAATATATTATAGGAGAATGTTCTGAAGGAGGTTGCGGAAGGGAAATTCACTCCGAGTGGTCGTGACGACGTTCTTGCTAGAGCGATCGGCCGTCCCGAGCATCCAGGTCGATTGAGGGGCGTCCCATTACATGTCGGAGTCACGAAATATTATGGGACAACTAGCTCGAACAAGAAGAAGAAAAATAAGGGGAAGGCTGACATGGTACCATTTGTTATTGTCATTTAAAATTCACATGTTATTGTTTTAACAAAATGCTGATTCTACATTTTGGGCGTGCAGGTTCAGTTATTGGCCTCCGTGATACTGAAGATGAATTCTGGAGGCAAGCCTTCCGAAGAAGAATTGAAGATGATGGAGGATGTCATTAAAAAGGGTGAGGTAGTGCAACAGATCGGTCAAGAGGCAGACACTACTACCTTTCCAATACATGAGGAGACGGCTGAGAAGATGGGTGAGGTACCTACTGCTGCCGAGGTTTTAATACCTCAACCCGATAAGGTAAATATGACTTTTTTTTTTCTGCATTTGTTCTTTACAGCAGCCATGCCTTTGATTGGTTTATTTTATTAGGTAAATGAGTCTGAAAAGGGGACGCAACTTGAGAAGACGGGTGAGGTACCTAATACTACTGAGGTTTTGATACCTCAAGCCGATAAGGTAAATATGACTTTTTTTTTTTTCTGCATTTGTTCTTTCCAGCAGCCATGCCTTTGATTGGTTTATTTTATTAGGTAAATGAGTCTGAAAAGGGGACGCAACTTGAGGAGACGGGTGAGGTACCTAATGCTTCTGAGGTTTTGATACCTCAAGCCGATAAGGTAAATACGACTTAACCATTTTGAACCTCTGCATTTGTTCTTTCCAGCAGCCATGCCTTTGATTGGTTAATTAATTTTATAAGGTAAATAACTCTGAAAAGGGGACGCAACTTGAGGAGCCGGCTGAGAAGACGGGTGACAATAATGAGGTATGTAGAATATAAGAAGTTAGTATGAAGATGATATAAGAAGAGATTTAGATCATAAGAATACTAGAGAGAACATGCTGAGTTTTCAAAAACCCTTGCTGTTGCTTATCACGCACAAAGTGACAGTCTATACTCAAGTGTTTGGTTCTCTCATGGAACACGGGGTTGAGAGAAATATAATCAGTATATGCTGTCAGTGCTAAATCACAAAGTGACAGTCTATTTATAGTACCCTTCAAATATTTGATGACATGTAGGCCAGCATTCAAATGAGGTACCCTAGGATGTCTTAGAAATTGGCTGAGATGCTGTACTGCATATGAAATATCTGGTCTGGACATGTTCAAGTATAATAGCCTACCCACCAACAATAAATACTTGTAACTAACTTTACATTATATACTCAATATAGATCATTTATGATATCTATTATATTTTGGTATTTAGTAAATAATGTGTAATCTTCAGGCCAAACAAGCGGGTAGTTCTTCTCACCGACCCTTCATCCAAGGATGTGGTTCGTGTTGCCCGGGGTTTCATCATATACCCAAAGCCCAATGACTCAGTGGAAACCATCTTGGTTCATGGCGTACCACTCTTGCCGAATCATGCAAAAGTGGAGATAACGGTAGTCGCGAAGGGCTGTGAAACCCGTAAACTACCCGTCCCAGTCCGTGACGACCTTCTAATTCTGGCAGATGCGGTTCACTGTTTTGTCCAATGGCCTAATAGCCACATTTTCCTGCCTCGTGATCAAAAAATTCAACAGAATGTAGACGGGGTTAGAAAAATACATCTAATTTAACCAGCCTTTTGTCTTTGTTCATCACCTTCATAAATAGTGAAATTTATATGTTATATTTTTGTTTTGTAGGTAACAAAAAACATGGATAAGTCTAACTCGATAGACAATAATCTTTCTACTACCTCGTCAAAACAACAACTTGATGAGGTATTTATTTAACTCTCTTTATATTTTAAGTTCTACTATCGCCTCATCATTGAAAGAGCAACTTAATTTAGTTAGCCACATGTAGGTTGTGAAAGGTAGCACACCGCATCATTTCCCCAAGCTGAAAGAGGTCAGGAGTCTATCCCGTTCTAAATATGATGGGAACGTTTACATGGAAAAAGTACGAACGGTGACGATGCTGGACCTTTATAAGGAGGCTGGGAGACGCATAGCAAGCGAGCAATTAATAATTATTCCGCTCGAGCATGATATTGTAGGGGTAGAACGTCAAGCAATGCTGGATTGGGAAATGCTAGCCATTTGGGCTGGCCTTGACGAGATTGATGTCCAACACCTATATGTCTGGATGAAGTAAGTTTCTTAATAAATTAAATCATGCAGTATTCTAATATTCTGACTAAGATATAGTGTTTTTAATATCGGAATTAAAACCGTCATGTAGGTACTTGAACTCGGTTGTGATCCCCGAGACCAATAATCCACTTGCTCAATACGGATTCATGTGCCCAAATGTTTTATCTATGCATATCGAGATGTTTTCGTATGAAGAACGTATAGATTATATTGCTGCGGAATTGGCGAAAAACAATAAGCTCATTCTTGCCCCTTATAATGAAGTCGGGTATTATATAATTAATATTACGATTCCAAATACAATTGCATTTTTATATGTTTGGTTATGATGCATGTTGTGCTTGTTAATAATGATGTGTCTCTCGATCTAGGAGACATTGGGTGCTAGCAGCGATCAATCCGACCAAGAAGAAAGTATTTTGGTTGGACTCTTTGCATAAACAACCATCCGAGACCTTTAAGAAGATGATTAGAAAGTAAGTTTATAATACTGATGATTTGGCACATAATATTAAGTTTCATTTATTATTATTAAGTAAGCTTATGTGACTTTCGGCCTCTTTCCTTTTTTAAAGGGCCTTTGAGAAGAAAAGACCAAACGACGATCAACCGACGGAAGATTCTGATGATGGCCCTACTTTTATTACGATAACAGGGGTACGTACGCGCAAATACAATACCTTAATAATTAAGTGCATTAAACTAATTACGCATATACATCTGTCTTTTTTAATTACGCATTAAACTAATTGGTAATTGTCTTCTCGTCTCTTCGTTTATTATGTAATAATAGGTCCCTAAACAGCCGGATAGCATCCAATGTGGATACTACGTTTGTCGTTTCATGTTGGAGATTATTAGGCGAAGATATATCAGCATTCCAGAAAGAGTTAGTAGTTTAATGTAGCTATTATTTACTTTTTTTCATTAGAGCTGATATCTTTTCTGCTATATATATATGATCGATGTTGCTAATTATGTATGCCTATACTGTTGTTACCCTACTGATCGATGTCTTTTATTTGTTTTATCCGCAGTATTTACTCAACACGCCACATGTCCCTGAGTACACTAAGCACAATATAGACGAGGTAAGGGACTTGTGGGGCAAATACATCCTTGAACATTATGGTAAGAAAGAATAAATGAAACTTAGATTATTTTGGAAGCAGATAGGGAACTTTAATTTGTAGAAGTCATTAGAGCAAGTTGTAAGTATGAATTGCTCTGAAAGAGATCATTTTGGTTGTATATATCATTTTGCTGCTGCTGTACATGAATTGCTCTGTACATGAATTGCTCTGATTTATTTTAAAGATATATCATTTTGCTGCTTCTGAAAGTGGTTTATGCGTGCTGCTACTGCTGCTGATTTATGCAGGATTTTCACTGGCAGGGGAACAAATTACAATTTTTTCAAAAACAATAATAAAAATAATAACAACGGTTTTTCAAAATTCATTAAAAGCATTGTAACATATTTCCCACCAAAACTAATCATACCTTTAACAACGGTGTATTCTAAAATACCTGTTGTTATTAAAACTTTCCACAACGGCTTATTTATTATATTCCGTTGTAATTAACAATATTCACAACGGGTTTGAAAAATTAAAGCGTTGTTATAATCTTTCCGCCACCAAAACTAATCATACCTTTAACAACGGTTTTAGTAAACAGACCGTTGTTACATATTTCCCACCAAAACTATTCACACGTTTTAACAACGGTGTACTCTGATATACCTGTTGTTATTAAAGCTTTCCACAACGGCTTGCTTAAAATACTCCGTTGTAATTAACTATATTCAAAACGGGTTTGAAAAACTGTGACACCCTCAAATTTTCGGAAAGAAAAAAAAATATTTAAATAAATAAAAGATGAGAATACGTTTCTAATAGGTTCACTTTAGTGATAATCGGTAAATTTTAAAACCGGAACCTACTATTAAATATATTCATCATAACAAAGGTGTCTTAAAGAAAAAGGTTCATAACAAAAGGAAATAATATTATACATAAGAATTATCCAAAACGGGAGACATATCTCCCGTATAAATACGGAAATAGAAGAGGGTATAATAATATACAATCCTAAGAACCGAATATAGGTCCAAGGTAAATACTTCGCTCGCTAGCTCGTCAATGTACCCAAGTATGCATCACAAACCTGCCAAACCGCATTAAATATAAACACGGAAGCCACAGTCAGTGGGGAGTAACTCCGAGTTC
The DNA here is from genome assembly GCA_022085475.1 of Heliosperma pusillum. Taxonomy (NCBI): domain Eukaryota; kingdom Viridiplantae; phylum Streptophyta; class Magnoliopsida; order Caryophyllales; family Caryophyllaceae; genus Heliosperma; species Heliosperma pusillum. The sequence continues at coordinate 13,997 of JAIUZE010074395.1, read as the reverse complement.
TCCCAGCCACGAAATGTCGAGTTTAATAAAACATGAATAACATAAAAGCAATGTATATGGAAAATACAAAACCTTAACATATATGATATGCTTTTCATGTTATGAAACAATTAACTAACATATAACCTATCATATGAAAGCTATCATGTGAATCTGTTAACAACCTATAACACGAGGTAGGGAAGCTGGTATGCTGGCTCAGAGGTTACATTTAAAACATGGCCCTGATACACTCAAACCCTAATCATACAAAATATCATGTGAATCAGTTAACATCCGGTAATCCAAACTCTATCAACCTTAGCCGGCTTGCATCTCACCTTCTAAGATTCATAGAATCATCAAACATGAAAGACCAATACGTCTATAAACAGGCATAAGTTCCTAGTACCGTCAATAGTCGACTTCTGTAACTCGAGGCTATACCACAAGGTAGGAAAACATCCTAGTCCTAGACTGATCAGACCTAGCGACAACAGCTATTCCATTCCCCGTCCCATGACATAACCGTCTATGAGAAACTCTACTAGGCGACCCCCCTAAGCAGAGATGGCTAGTACTTAAGCTGGCTCCCTTCCCAAAGCGGAACTCTTAGGATGCCATGCCCCGACTTGGGGATAAGCCCCCCAGGCCCGGGACACAAAGCTATCAACAAGTGAACATATACTCGTTAAAGATAGTAAGGCCTATCCATGTCATGGTCCAAGATACTCATTTAGAATTAGAATGGTCAAGACGCCATATACTCATAATTCTCTATGGGTACTTAGTCAACACGACATATATCATACAATCAAACAGTCACGGGGAAAACATCCTATCATGTGACTAATTGCATATAATTCATATTCAAATATCATATCGCCTCATATCTACTAAGGCTAATTCAATAATTAAATAAAACCTTACTTGAAGACAAATCCCCGACCCGAGTCCCGCGACGGGTCATCAGTCAAAACGGGGCTGACTAGATCTTAGTTTGACCAAACCCGTTTGGTCAAACCGGCTAGAAACAGAGTCTTAACCCTTTATACTTGAACATAAAATCATCATATTCATTTCATGCTATTTTATTCTAACTTCTAACATGTGAATTATTAAATCTTACGAAAACCCGCTTGACTTAAAGAATATCTAATTAAACTAAAATCTCGTATTATAATTTCTAACATGTGAGAAATATTAACATTATGAAAAACCGTTTAATTAAATAATTTACTTATTAAAATTTCCCACTTGTTAAATATTACAAAACACGATATAATAATAACCATAAATTCAAAAACCGTCACAAGTCCAAAGAGGACCCACGGGCTGTTTTGGGCCGAACCAGAACCAGGCCTGGACTGGGCCCACGGGCCTGGTTTGGGCCTGTTTTGGGTCGACGTTTCTAAAACCGTTTCTTAATATTTTCCCGCATGCTTAACATATTTAAAACCCGTCAAAACAACAACAAAACAATTAAGTATCGACACAAACCCAAAGACCAAATCCCGGACCAACCTAGACCGGGCTGGACCGGTCTGGACCAAGCTGAACCGGGCCTGAACCGGCTGGTTTTCAGCCACCACACACGGCCAATTCACACGGCCAAAACAACCACCACTCCAAATTAATTCTAACATGATTTTAATTAACAACATCCATTTTAACAACCAATTCAACCATCATTCATACTAAAATTATAATTATGAACTAATCATCCAAATTTGTCAAGAACACTAAACATGTTAAAAATTCATACAACATAAAAATCATAACCTCTTATCATGTTACTACTTAAAACCGTAAATAACAATAACATGAACAAAAACTAAAGTATGTAACATTTATTCGTCGAATAACTCGGAATCGTTACCTTAGCTAGCACAAAATCAATTAGCACCAAAATAAGAAGTAAAAACCCGTCTACTAATCTTCTTCTAAAATATACGAGTCACCAAACTCGTCTTCAAAATCTTCCCCTATAAGAAATGACAAGAATAACATTATTAGAATTAAAACTTGATTTTCCATAATTAAAGTGTTGAAAACGATTTTGTCGGAATTGAAAATAAATCGTACGTGGAGATGAAGAGCGAAGAGAAGACTCTAGAAATATAAGTTAGGACGGATTTGAACAAGTAACGAAGGTTTTGTGACGATTTTGCTCAAGAACGATGAAGAACGATGAAGAACGATGAAGAACACCAAGAACGATTAAAGAAAGTATTAAAACGGTATTAAGTTGATTTAGTGTAAAATGAAAAGATAAGTGGTGAGTAAGAGTGGAGGGAGTAGCCGTGTAAATATAGAGGAATTATGGAGTCGGGTTTTGAAATTGTTGTTACGGGATTGACTCGGGTTTTATAATTATATTATGGTAATTGTTTAGATATAATTAGATATTAAGTTAATTAAATCAAATATCTAGATATTATTTAGATATTATGTTATTGTAATCAAAAGAAAGAAAAATATCTAGTCCTAAGAGAGGAGGAGGAGCCGTGTGGTAGGAGAAGAAACCGGGTCTGATTTTGAGCGATTTGCGTAATTTAAACTGACGGATCGATAAAGTTACAAATATCTTAGATATTCGTATTAGTTTAATCGAAAGAATTAAAAGATCTAAAGTGAGTGGAAAAAGATGACATGGGGCGTGTGACTCATGCCAAAGTCGGGTTTCGGGTTTGTTTCGGGATTTAAGTTGTCTCGGGAATAGTTAAATGACGTTCGGGTTTAAACCGTAAAACCTTCTCTTAAATTCCGAATAAATTCAAAATAATTATATTAAATTATCATAAATTCAAATAAATCTTAATAAAAATAAATTAAATTTATTATTTTTCAAATATAATTTCGGTCTTTCAAATTACGGGGTGAGTCGGAAAAGTCAACGAAAGTCAAAGTTGACTTAAAAACGGGATTCTCATGGAATCTCGCAGAAATTCCAAATACGAACTCGGAAATTCCAAATTCGACTGGAAACAATAAATTTCAATTTAAAACTTAAATATGCTGAAAAGTATCCGTAAAATATTTTCACTAGAAAAATAGGGTACATTTCGGGTTGTTACAGTTACAATGGAAACAATTTGCAGCATAATGATGGGGGTCTCTTATGTTTTGAGGGATTCAAACTTGAAACAAACAACCTAAGGGGCTGTTTTAAAATTAGAGTAGCAACACTTCAAACAATGAATGATTTTGAACAAACAATGTAACTTGAGGCTCTTTTCTGTGATGATTTTCTTTGGTTTTTGACAAGATGAAAACAGGTGAAATAAAAGTATATGAACTTTGATCTATATTCCACAGCTTAACACATGAATTTTAACTAAAGAACTGAAGGTGAACTTGAAAGAGAGCTACCACAGCCAAGCACAGGTAATTTCAGAACTCGAACAACTAGGATCATTCAACCACAGCCTAGCACAGGAAGAATAATACATGCCAACAGGTGACTAATTAACACTCACAGCCAAGCACATAGATGTTATTAGGCCCGACTTAAATAACTATAGCAATGCACAAGTTATTAAGATTTAAATTTGAGAGAAATCTCATCCTTTTTCATTTAACATAATCCGATTTCTTATAATGGAAATGAAGCATTTATATAGTCATTACAATGTTTAGCAAAATAAAACCCTAAGAGAAATAAAGCAACAATCTAACCTTTGCTGTCTAACTACTCTAATCTAAAGGTTGAATTTGAATAAGATAAGAGGACAAGATACATAAAGGAGAGCTGCCTTTCTAATGCTTGAGACAAGGAGAAACAGGCTTGCATTGTCTTCTTGTATGGACCAAGGCTGCTCCTTGCAGTAGAGAAAATAAAAGAGGAGGCAAGGATGAGAATAGGACAAGCTGTCACTTTCATTGTGTTTCTTCAAAAGTAATCTGCTTTTCCTTATCTAAAAAAGGTCTTCGTTTTCTGGAATATGATGCAGACATACTTAGGATCATTTAGGGACCAATGTCAATCCTTGGACGTGCCATTTAAGCCAAGTAAAATGGATAGGAAGGCCCTTGATGCATACAAATGCAAAATAGACAATTGCACAACATTTTGGATTTTGGCCTGACTTGCAGCTCGAATATCTCATGCCTTAGGATGAATTTGAACCCCTAATATATCGCATTTTAAAGCTATAGATGTTAGAGTTCATGTCAAAAAAGTATCAACCCAAAATAATGTATGAAACTCTAGATACAGAGGTTTGAGTACTAGCAGGCTAGGTAGCACGGACACTCCTCCTACTTAGCCGTCCCGTGTCGGACACCGTGTCGGACACACGGACACTTATAAATAAGGAATAAGAGGTTCAAAGATCAAAAGAGATTGATTAGAAGATGATTTTGAGCGGGAAATGAGAATAAATTATAGTCAAAGTCAAATTTTACCGTCAATTATTTACATTAATATCAAATACTAATACAAAAATAAAATCGTACGTTATTTATAACTATAAAATATATATTTTATTAAATTTAAATGCCGTGTCCCGTGTCCTAAATTTCATGAGATTCCGTATCACGTGTCCGTGTCGTGTCCGTATCCGTGTCCGTGTCGTGTCCGTATCCGTGTCCGTGTCGTGTTTGAATCCGTGTCCGTGTCTGTTTTGGTGCTACCTAGGTAGTAGGTCACTTGACAACGGTGCAGCAACATTCCAGAATTCATAGGCATCTTTCAGATGATCTCATTTTCTGCAAAGATAGAACTAGGAGACCCACGTGTCACTAAATGGAAGCGATATGAGTTAGCTTCCTTCTGCATTTGGAATCATGCATAAACAGTTCCTGGAACTTCAGTTATAAGCCTTTGAGTAAGTACAAGTCAGAAGTGAATCCTCATCAGATTTCCGGTGCAGCAGGATGAACTTTGAAAAATCATATCTCCCAGCTCAGATGGATTAAAAATTCTCATAATGATTCAAATGAAAGATAAAGGTGTTAGCTTTTACCTCCAAAAGGAATAAACCGTATAGGTTCCATAGAGCTCCAGATATCTGGGTTTGAGTGGTAACAGGTCAATTATGAATATCCTGCAGTTTTCCTGTACATCAGCATGAACGTCAAAAACTCATATCTCATAGCTCAGGTTGAATAAAAATGCCCAACACATGTCAAATGAAATCTAATGGGGTTAGCTATCATATCCAAAAAGAATCATCCTAAAATGTTGCCCAAATCTTGAGTTATGCAATTTTGAGTAGTGCAGGCCTGTTCTGAAGTTCATCATAGGGAGCATGATTCAGCCCTATCTTGCAGATGCCATAACTTCTGCCTCAAGATGAATTAGGAAGCCATTCATGTATCAAATGGAAGCTAAAGGAGTTAGCTTTCCTATCCAAAAGGAGTCAGCCTAAAACAGTTAATAAATCTTGTGGTATTCAACCTTTAGTGCTGACAGGTCATTTCAGAAAACTTAAAAGCATTCCTGCATGACAGTCTTTGGAGGTCTACTGTGAACTTTCTACTAGATGGAATGCAACAGGAGTTGAACCTCCAACCAGCCAGAACAATGTCACAGCAAGAACATGGAGCTTACTACCTCCCAAGCACCCACCCTTATGTCAAGAACCAGCAGGAACACCAGCAAGAGCAGCCACATCAAGACTAACCAGAGCAGGGTCAATCCTTCAGAAAACCAGCCAGAACAAGTCCAGTAACCAGCAAATTCTCATGCAGCACGAGTCCAACCAAGGGCTCCAACTTCTTTTCCCCTTTAATTAAGGTCCTTAGCAACATAAAAGTCCAGGACAAGTTTTCCAAATAAGTTCTGGAAGTCCATCTAAAACAGCCTACCATATTGAAGATCATTTGAGGAAGTCTGCAGGAACAAGTCCAATTTAATCTGTCCAAGACTCCTTACTTTTGTGTGATCAACTTAACCTAAATAAGAACGTTGGGAAGGTATCTATGAAAGTCCATAGACCTTAATTAGACTCCTCTAATTAATTACTAAATTACTTTTTAATTTAGTTTATAATGATCTATGTAACATGCATGCAAATATAAAGACATTTACATAAAAGAAGAAATTTCCTCACATTGATATGGAAATTATATGGGCACAACAAGAACTCCTTCTTGTTGTTCTTGAGCTATAAATATGGATGAACACAAGAAATCTCCAAACAAGAAGACCTCCTTCAAGTTGCACCAAGATGTCACCAAATAATCTACCCTTATTATTAACTAGATAATAAGATAGATATAATACTACTAATATTATGACTATATTACTACATTAGTAATACTTAGTAAATATTAGTATATGAGAGTTTTAGTGAGAAGAAGGATTTTAGAAAGAAGTATGACAATTGAACAAAAATCAAGTGAATAATAAAATGAACAACTTTTGTTCATTCTTAAGGCCATTTGGCCGGATGTCATAGTCCAAATATGGACTATTATTTTGCTCAATTTTGTCACATGCATTAGAGTGGAGTGTTGTAGTATATATGATGATTATTTCTACTTGTAATGTCACTTTCATAAGTAACTAAATAGTAAAAACAAGAACTAAAATCATCACCTTTGAACTACAACATAACCGGCCCATTTTGGCCTAGTTGGATCCATTTTGATTTTTGATATTTGTCTCACAAATACTTATTGATCATATGGTTAATTATCTTGTATAATTAAGTGTTAATTTGATCATATAACAATTATATGACTCAATTAAATAAATAATATGTACTTAACATTTTAAGTAATATTTTACCATTATATCAATATATAATGGGTCCCACAATGCTTAGTTAATTTATTTTACAACTCCTTGTAAATATAATTAACTAATTACCTCTATCTCAAAACCTCAACTAATTTAGTAATTTAACGATTAATTACTAAGTTAAATCTTATTTAATCGTATTAAAATAAGATATAAATTTATTAGTCAATTATCGCATAATTGAAAAATAAGTTAATCGAATTTGAGTTCTTAACTCAATTTCTAACAATTAACTCTCGTACATATCGAATATATGTAATGTACTAATTAACTGTATCGTATACAAATAATTAGTTACTATTTGGATTTCATCCTTTAGGTGTGACCGAAAGGGATCAGTTGATCACCGCCGTCAAACGACAATAACGTCAAACTCTAGTCAGCCAACCGTTATTGATTTACGTTAATCAACTGACTAATCATATATATAGTCAATAAATATCCCAATTATATTCCTTAATAAGATTTATTATGTGGCGCACTATTGTGGAGGACACCTACTCCAACAATCTCCCACTTGTCTGACACAAGTGTGCGTCACCGATTCTCTTGTCTCTTTATCACATCTCCCACTCAACGCAAGGTGTCTTCCAGGTCGCACTTGCGATTGACAATATCTAGAGTGGTTTTCTCGATAGGGAGAGTAACTGTCTGACCGGAAAATCTACCATAGATCTCTTTCCGAGCGTGGCCACGCATTTACAGTAACTTCTCCTCGAGTGGCCTAAAGATGTTTTTACCCAACGTGGGTGGACAATTCCTGTTGATCCATCTACTCTGTATGATGCAGATCACCATGATCCAGAAGAAGTCCATCGGCCTCTTTTTACGGCACGACCTAGAACATCAACCAAAACCAATCGGAAACTGCACCGACTCAGATAGACGGTCGCCAGTCAAAAGAATCGACTTATAGGAATAAGATAGAAGACTCTGCCACGACCAGGCATCAAATAATTGATTTAAGGGTCTCTACAATGTCACTGTCCGACAGAGTGTCATACAGTCTGTCTATGTAAACGACCAGTCATCTCCATGACCCCATGGTGCTGAACCAACCATCGATCGACTTACAATCTAGTCATTTCGAGACGTCACCTCATTGAGTGACTAGGGACAAAATACTAAGTTCATCCTGTTCACTTGAATTGGGTTCAACCTTTCTTTCAACCAATTCGGATAAACAAAGTATTAAAATTTAGTCAAACTAAATAAAGAAGTTTTTAATGAAACTCTAACAATGAATGCGATTATCAAATATTTGGAAAAATTGATACGCTATCAATAATTTCATATCTTATAATCTTTAGCAATTCAGGTACATATTTCAATCCCCATTGAAATGACATGACTATCAATGACATGTTCCCTGCAAAAAGCATGGCTAATGGATTAGCAATACTTGCATCTTTCCATCGTTCTGATTGCTATTTCTCTTTGTCTACGTAATCTCATATTACATAAAACTTTCTGAGTACGTGTCTAGATTTGAATCTAGACTTAGGACTCTTGGCCTAAAGGTAGCTCCCACTGTTTTACCAGTATAATGGGATAGGATATACAGCTATATGAACTATTTCTAGTCCCTCCAATACTGTCGAATCCAAGCTACTTTCATATGCATCATCATATGACGCAATGTACTCCATTTCCGTTGTTAAATCCGCAATGATAAACTGCCTGGAACACTTCCAGCGGATACATGACATTTCTAATTGAAAATGTCACTCCTACTTGGAACCTTTCCAATAGTATTTTCTGTTTGGAACTCTTCCAACAGATAAATCTTCTATAAAACACAGCCAACTCGTGATTTCAAATCACTTTGATCAGTTTGGAAACTGAAGTCTGTGTAACCCTTACACGCAACTTATTTTAAACTCCAAACACATGGAACATATCTTTTAGTCCTTCGCAAGTACTAAGGATGTTCTTTATGGCTATCAAGTGACTCTCACTTGGATTTGATTGCAAATAATTCGTCATACTCAAAGCATGCGAAATGTCGGATTGAGTATACATCACAGCGTATATAATTGATCCCGCAGCGGAAGCAAAAGGAATCAATTATTATGTGTTCAACTTTCTTGAACTAGTCAAAGATCTTATCAATATAAGAATTTTGACTCAATGCTAATATCCTTTTAGATTTATCTCCATAAATCCAGATATCTAAAAGATGTATTCTACTTCTCCAAAATCTTTCATCATCTAAAATGATCAATATGTCTCCACATATAAGACTGATGCACACCACATTACTCCCACTAAACTTCATGTATAAACATAATTCCTCGAGATATCGAGAAATATTTTGCAACATGATTGACACACTAATTCCAACTCTTTTGTGCTTACTTAAGACATCCTCTTAAGCTTGCAAATTAACTTAGGATAATTAGGATCTACGAACCCACAGGTGAAAATAAAATATACTACCTCTTCTAGAATCGTATTCGAGAAGGTGGTTCTTGAGATCCAGTTGGCATCATACTATTATGATGTGCTGTAATCGCTAAGTATGTTCGAATGGATCAAAGATATAAGGTTGGTGCAAAACTCTTTGCCTACCAAGTTATCTTTGAAAACATTTTAATGTTCATCCATGCAAATTTCGATCTTAAAAATCAATTTACATTGAAGAGGCCGTACTTCTTCAAGTAAAATTTACGAGGTCACATACCTGACCATCATGCATGGAGTCCATTACGAATCGTATGACTTTAAGCCATATCAAGAAGTTGGGATTAAAAAACAGTCTTTTATAAGTCGCATATTAGAATTCATCACTATAAAGAAGCGATAAAATTCCACCTGACCTCCTAGGTTCCGAAGAAACAACTACTGAACAAGCAATGAGGAAAACTTTTTCCGGACCATATGCTCAGTTTGTGGCTCTTGAAACATTTTCTCCCACTCTGTCTTATCAAGAAATAATCGTATTTTTATTGAAAGACAGCATCACGAGTCACAAACGCTTTGTTCTCGTGGTCAATGTGGGGTTATTGAGCACTTGTTTCATTCAAATAACTTATAAATTAGGTACGCTACCTACCCATATCGTATATGGAATGAAATCTGACTGTTTTAAATGTGTTTTAATATGGTGGGAAAAGAAATAGCAGACAAACATATTAAGATCCCAAGGTTTAGTCAAATGGCTCATTTTGACTGGATAAAGACAAAACCATATCGTATAAGGTTCTGTTTCTCTATTAAACAACACCTTATCTAATAATGTGTGTTAGAGAAGTTAACTTGTGAAACCATTTCACAATACTTTTGGTGAAAATCAAAGTCAATACTTAGATATTTATAGTTACGATTTAGTCGTAAGTCCTTGATCTAATGCTCTAGTGGTTAACTACTTCTCATTTGAAGCTCTTTGAACTTTTCAAAGATTTCTCTTAGCACCTCATTAAGTAGAATTAAACATAATATCTACTTAAATCGTCGGTAAATCAAGTGAAGTAATCATTACCATCTCTGGTTGTGTTTGTTATTGGACCACACGTATTCTTATGTAATGGGGCCAATAATTTACTAGTTCGATTTCCTTTTCAACAAAAGGGCACGAATCATCTTGCCTTGAATACAAGATTCGCACACACCATAAGATTCAAAATCAGATGGGTTAGGGATAGTTGTTAATACTAGCCTCTTAATGTGCTACACAATCCAGAGTTAAGATTAGACATAGGTCACCAATTTTGAGCTTTTTTCAATCTATATGACAAGTAATTACTAGTTTAGGTCAAGAATATAATTACCTTTGATTGGTATGGGATAACCATTGACCAAGTATAGGCATAAAAAGATACAACGTTTGTTCTATTCACAAAAGTGAAACACTTGTGTCGTACACTTAAGTGGATACTATATTCTTTATTTAGAGGTTATTTACATAATAACGTTTATTAAAGTATACCTCTAAATCTAAAACTAGATTGATCACATTATAACTTTTATATGTCTCTATAGAAATAAAACTACAATAGTTATATTTCCCTTGTAGGTCGACATTTAATCATGGTTAGTCGTCGCACGAATCATTATTATATGTATTGAATACATTGATGAAAACCATAATGGATATCTAATACCCAAAAATATTTGCATTTAGCAAAATAAATGTCGATCATATAGATATTATGGGTGAAAAATTACACCCAATTTCTAACTCTTTAGAAAACTTTGGGAAGATTCTTTTCTTGTGTCCTACACTGTAAAATAGAATCGTCAAAAGTTGGGTTCGACACCTTGCTTGGGTTTTGACTTTACTATTCAAAATAGTCTTGCCTTTATCCCTTGCCTTGTGTCAAAGTCGAGCCAACCTACTCTTGAACCTCGTCTTAACAATTAAGAATATAAACATCATTCTTAGTGCTCCCACTCACTTTCATGAATCTCTACTTAGACAAGTATATAGGAATTATTGTGAAGACTATTCTTCATTTCATTCATGGTTTTACCTTCAAAAGGATAAACTTTTCATGAAGTGATTACGGTATTTGGTTTGTTCACGATTTCAAATAAATCGATTAACCTAGTCATCCCAACTGTTTTGGCCTCTTTTGAGGTAAGCCTCGATAAGGAGCATTATGACGACATACTAAAATACAAATATTTTCTTTGGAGCAAAAATTGATGTACCATTGTTATAAGAAGGCGTCACAAAATATTCAAAAACGCTTTTGACTAAGTGTGACTTATTCATTTACTCTTCATAAGAGACATTTGCAATGGTGAATATGAGGATCAAAAGATAAAATTCATTTTGTCTTTAGCTACGGTGGTATAAACGGAGATTGCAATCAAAATGCTACCGTATAAAATAATGGAAACCTTTTCCACGATTGAACGGATTTATAAGTTCATAGAAGAAAAATAATTGTCATTGCGCGAATAAAAATAAATATCAACGAAAATAAACATTCATTGCTTATATATATTTTACTTGTAAAAACAATTTTAAACAAGTCACTCATATAATGACCCCTCACGAAATTATATAAGTGATTCCAAGACCCATCTTTAGACAAAAATAGTCATCGCATGCTACCTTGGTAAGTCAATTTACTTGACCCAATTATTTAAACTTAGAACTTCTGGTTGACGGGGATTTCGAACTAAATCCATCTCCCTAGTCCCAAGAATAAACGCTGATCTCGTTGAGTGCCCCCAATCCAATTTTGGCTTGTGATCGCATCACCCCCTACTTACCCGAGGTCTAATAGAAAAGGGGACCCACGAGCGTGGTAGCCCTAATGAACACGGGGTTTCATAGGGGTGTTACTAATTGGTAAGGCTAAATCTCAATTTTTTTTTTTAAGTTATGTGAGAGGTCTTGTCAATTTTGTTATTAATTCCCTATAAGCGAACTAAGTCGGTGAATTTTGAATAACTTTGAATTGACAATCGAGAAATAAAATTGCATGTGTGACGATTTTGGCATGAGCGAAAATAAAGCAAGCAACCAAGCAACAATAAAATACTAGTATGGCCACCTAGCTAATCAAAATTAACTAGATAGTTACAAATTCGGAAACCAACTCCTTGGTCCCTTGCCCCTTCACTTGGAACACCTTCCAAAATGGCACCGTCTTGAAGGGAGCCACCGGTCTTCATAAAAATAATTACAAATGTACAAATATACAAATTCCTATTATACATTTATACTATAAAATAAAATAATTAAATTATACAAACCGGCGATACGAGATCGAAATAAAATTACAACCAAAACGTTATTCCCTTACATTACGGGTAATAACGATAAAAATTAACTAGGCCATACTAGGTACAAAATTTGCATAAATTATTAAATAAATGACATTCATTCATTCAAACATAAATAAAATAAATTGCTGCAAAATTCATGCCAAAATCGTCCTAAGTTCAATTCATGCTCATTTTAGCTCGATTTCTTCCGGGATTCATTGATTTTTAACCATTAAAAATCAATATCAACATTTAAATCGCATTTAAATTCAAAACTAATTAACTAACCTGTTTTAGAACTCAAAATTAGTCACTACTAATTTTGTTGGTCATTAATTAAATCGATTTGATTTCATTTGCTAAATATTATGGTTTAATCATAACGGTTATGAAATAAAACCAAAATAAAATATAAACATCATAAAATTTGAAACCAAAAATTTTTTACATTCTGGAACAATTCCAGGAACTATAAAAATAAAAAAATATTTGCTCAAAAAATTTAAATTAATTTTATGAACAAATAGCTTTGTATTTAATGGTTTTATCAAATAAAAACATTAGATATAGTAAAACAGTGAAACAAATTATGAAATTTCACCAAGAGTATCAAAATCAGAATGTTAAATGTACAAAAAATTTTCAAGACCATAAATGGACGTTTCAATTTTATGAACATTATAATCTCATATTATCGACTTTTATCGTATAAAAATCAATGAACATGCAATACATAAGTAAAAATCATGAAATTTTACATACAATATGTAAGCAATGCATGTGAGATCATATTAAAATTTCATGGCCAGAATCAACATGCAACTATTTTTAGTTAACTTTTAACTCATAAAATGCATGTTAACTCGGTTTAAACGCCAAAAATCAAAATAAATAGCAAATTAATCCCTAAAATCACGAAATTTGACCACAAACATTTGGAGGTCAGTAGGTACTCATGCACCAAAAAATTTGTCAGAATCGTATTTTAACTCAAAATCTTTGATTTATTAGTTATCTTATAACTTTAATGAAAATGTCCAAAATGAACATGCATGCTACAAGCTAGCTCTGATACCAATTGAAAGTCCATAGAACTTAATTAGACTCCTCTAATTATTTACTAAATTACTTTTTAATTTAGTTTATAATGATCTATGTAACATGCATGCAAATATAAAGACATTTATATAAAAGAAGAAATTTCCTCACATTGATATGGAAATTATATGGGCACAACAAGAACTCCTTCTTGTTGTTCTTGAGCTATAAATATGGATGAAAACAAGAAATCTCCAAACAAGAAGACCTCCTTCAAGTTGCACCAAGATGACACCAAATAATCTACCCTTATTATTAACTAGATAATAAGATAGATATAATACTACTAATATTATGACTATATTACTACATTAGTAATACTTAGTAAATATTAGTATATGAGAGTTTTAGTGAGAAGAAGGATTTTAGAAAGAAGTATGACAATTGAACAAAAATCAAGTGAATAATAAAATGAACAACTTTTGTTCATTCTTAAGGCCATTTGGCCGGA
>JAIUZE010074394.1:0-48052 GCA_022085475.1 Heliosperma pusillum | reverse complement strand
GAGTAACTCCGGGTTCCCCCAGCCATATCACATTAAACGTACATAGAAGGAAATACAAAAGTAAAATCATGCATATATGAATATACATGTGAGATACGATAAGAATAAATAGGCAATTCGATAAATAATGATAAGAACATATGGAATACAAATCCGAATCCATCATGTTATTCAAAGACTCGGGGGAGACACTCTTAGGCAACCGAATACGCTCACTAGGGCTTGCATCTCACCGTTAGCGGTATAAGTTTGATAAGATTGAGACTCGACAAACAAACCATGCCAAGTCATGGTATGACCATGAATAATCAATCATGTAATCACCCATCCACACATAACAATACAATGACGACCCCTCTCACGGTAAATGAAACGCACTAGCACCGTGTACATGGCAAGTATGATTAACAGGCATCCACGGGAGAAAAACATTCCCTGAACGCATACACGATTCAATCCATTTCGTATATGTAGACTAATTTCCTCCTGTTAGGACGACGATAATAATACGGTTCCTAATCTAAATCTGGCCAGACTCTCGGAATAACCATTTTCCGATTCGACATGCGATGACATTTCGCATCCAAGACTCGGTCAATCATAGACGCCGAGTACCCAAATTCGGTAGATCAATTCACGAAAGAGGCGGAAAAGAGCACAAGCCTCATAACAAGCGGTACGCTACATGCAAATAACACCACCTCGCAAGTACACAACATTTGACGGACGGGTCGATCAACGCATAGCGTTCGCCTCCCAACAACGTCGTCGTATGCCCACTAACACATGCAATTAAGCAGTAGGATACCTCCCCGTTCCGACATTCCAGCCTTACGAACGTGGAGGTAGCCAAGGGAATGAGAGTACAAAGCACAAGACAAAATAGTGCTCAAACCGTATCATTTGTAAAAACCGACTCAAAGTAGGACATATCAAAAACCGTCACAAAACATGAGAATAGGGAATTATAAAAACTTAACTATGATCAAAATGAATCAATACATGATACATAAGCATTAGAACAAGTTTATGAAGCATAATGAATAAAAACATAGATCACCTCTCCAAAACAACGTTGTTTGGAAACCAACAAAAACAAGGGTCCACTTCAAACGGTCATAACTAGAGTTCTAGACATGAAAATGCAGAAATTCCAAATGGAGGTGATAGCTTATCCTCTTACGGTTCCAACGGGATGTTACAAGCCCAAAACAAGCAAGTAACGAAGGAGATATGATCATTTTACGAAAAGGGGTCAGTGCAGGAAAACTGCAGTCGGCCGCGCGTAACGCAGCCAGCGCCACCACGACGCAGCCTGCGTCCTACGACGCAGCCAGCGTCCCATGACGCAGCCTGCTTCCCACATGGGATTCAGGAACGATCAAAACCAACATGTTATCAACAACAAAAATCCTCATTTATCATCACAAACCATAAATTCTCATATCAATTAACAACTAACAACATCCATCAACAACAACACAAGTCCTAAGCATACTAACCATAATCTAAATACGATTACTAGCCTAGAAAACACATAAAAAACATATATGATATCGAGTAACCCTTCACCGTTACCTTTTCGCGTCTTCAATCGATTTCTAAGCCTTCCTAGTCTCCACCTAAACAAAGACGACCAAAAGATGAATATAATTCACCTTTGAGAAAGACGGATAAATTGAAAAGCAAGAAAGACGGTAATTTTATTACCAATACGAATAGAGGAAGCTAAGAGGGGAAGAATAAGACGAACTTACGAGAATTTGAGCGAGAAACGAATGAGTTATGACGATTCTAAGACGGATCAAAAATGGAGGCAAGGTTTCTTTGGTTTCTTAGTGATGAAGAAATGTTGAGTTGAGTTGTGTTTGTGTGAGGGAGTTAGGGTTTAGGAGGGAGTATAAGAAAGGTGAGTGGAAAAGTCAAGAAAAGTCCAAGGCGACTTAAGACGGGTTTTACTTGAAAACTCGCAGAAATTCCAAATACGAACTCGGAAATTCTAAATTCGACTCAGAACATTAAATTCTAAACTAAAACTAAAATACGCTGAAAAGTATCCGTAAAATATTTTTACTATAAAAAAATAGGGTACATTTGCGGGTGTTACAATCACCCCACCTTTTTAAAAAGTTTCGTCCTCGAAACTTGAGAGTAGAAAACAAAAGTATTAAGGACAAGAATCGGTTTTCAAAATTAACACGAAAACTTTTATAAGGGAAAAATTTATGAAACGAGGTTATTCTCGCAAACGGTTTAAGGAGAATTTTCATAAGTGTGAAACTTTACTTACGGATCTCAAGAGTGCCCGTCGCGAACGAGAACTCTAATTATCCAGATCAAATCAAAGTCGAAATAGTGAAATCGAAAATCAAACAAGCGTTAGTAAGTGCAGGACTAGTCACCATACGTCTCCAATAATAATTCCAAACATCCAACCAAACGCAAAATCCAAATATAAAAGTAAAAGAAATCCATTTTCTCCAAAAAGAGGGTACACGAACCATCTTTAGACTTCTTTGAAAAGTTAAACTAGAAATATAATATAGAAATTCGAAGGTTTTCTCAAATACAAAAGCAAAATAAGAAGGCATTACACGTACATAGAGCGACTCGAACATAAAGTTCACAAATCACGATAACAAAATATATACAAAACGCGCAAAACGAAACAAATCGAACTCTTAGGGATAGGAAGATAACGATGAAATCGGCACGAAGATCTACAAGAACTCGATAGTACTAACTCTACTGATACTCTAATCCTCAAGAGGATGTAATTTACCCAAGTTACACCTCAACATTTTCAATCATTTGATTTCTACTAAAATCCTTCATAACCACGAGACCTCAAGTCATCAACATAACCATTCAAACCTAATTAGCATCGACTAGGGTCCGTAGATTGTAATCTGCAGGAGAGGTCCTTTAACGTACTATAAAATCCTTAGATTCATCATACTCTATCTGAAACCACTAACCAAAGAAATCTCATCTTAGGGGACCATATCTACTAACAACCACAAAGTGAACGGTCCTTACCATAAAATCCTCTGATCCAATTTATTCCAAAACTCATGCATTATCCTAAATTTACAATGAACTTTCTCATCCTCAAAAGTCAAAACAAAATCAACGCAACAAACATAATTATCTAAGATCCAACTAGCCTCATCCCAGATCTCACGACAAGGAAAAATCCACAATCCATTATCGATTATAATAATTCTTTAATACGCCATAACATTCTTAATTTGATCACTACTATGCTCGAAGCCTCAAATACAAATAGTCACATTAGGAAATTATGGTGGTTACTAATCCTCAAGATAAATGGGTTCACTATTCTAACTCTATAATCCATAACAACCGAGAATTCACTATCCAAAGCTTGCAACGAACATTTCTCAATATCGAACTATGATTCCTTAAGAATAAAAGAGAATTACTAATTCCAAACCACAAATGGCCAATCACTTGGCAATCAGACAACCATTCAAATCATCTAATTCATCTAAAACTCAAAATGAATCGATTTTCATTTATGACAATACTCCTCAAACTTTGGGTACCGGCTCAATTTCCCTAAAGCAAAGTCTCTTTTAGAATCCACCAATTAGAGACATCTAATTCCCAAATAACATACCAAGCAACCGTTATAGTACCCAACAACAACGAACTATTATCATGATTAACTAAATTCTCAAAATAACACTAGAGTACCCAACTCCAAATCCAAAACTACTAGGAGAAGATTCATTATCACTATTAGGATTCATCCTAGAGTTTAGGTCCTATTTCCCATGATGAAATACAACATGAACTTTGCTCAATCCAAGGACACATACTCTAGCTAAAGAAACCAAATTACATCACGCTTATTCTCTGAGCCTTACAAACAGAATATCCAATCCACTAGAGAAAAGATGAAGGAGCAACGAGATAGAAAACGATAAGGAATCTCAAGGAGAACACGGGAATAAATAAGACACGAGATTACAAGAGAGGAGCGCTGAAAATAAAGAGGTCAAGAAAGAGACAAAGCATATAGTAGAGGTATGAAGATATTCGAGTAAGAAATAAGATGCGAGCATGCGATTTCTTAAAGATCAATCTTGACAAAAACATTCAAGAATGGAAAGGAAAAAGGGATAATGGCACGAGTAAATGTTTAAGGTTTAAACCACAAAATTCTCAAAACCTTACTCAAATCAATACTTTTCTGAGTATTTACAGTGCAATTGGTTATCAGAGCTAGTCTTAACATAAGTTCCATCTTATGTTAGTTTTGTGTTGCTTTTATTAACCTCTACAACCTGTTTTCTGACTTGATGCAATTCTGAAATTCTAATGGCTAAACCAGTAGCCAAGGGTGTTATCCCATGTGTTTCATGTCCTAAGTTGAATCTCCATGAACTTGACTCTCTTACCAAGTCCATGGCAGCTGCTAGGAAGAAGCTACAAGCTCTAAAAGGAGTATATGAAGAGGATGTGCATACAAAGAAAGTTATTAGCAGCATTGGAGTCCCTCAAGGAAGAAAGCAACCAGAATTGTGCTTAGAAGAAGTAAACAAACTTAGAGAGAAAGTTAAGTCTTATACTACCCATGACTCTTCCTTTGTCATTCCCAAATGGAAGTCCTCACATGGATATTCTCATAGGAAGAACAAGGAGGAAGGTAAAACAGAATGCAAGAAGAGCTTAGAGATGCTTGTGTCAGAAATGAATCAAAAGGTGAAGGAGTATTTGAACTCCTATGAGTCTAATTCCATGGAGGCTCATTCATTTGAGGAAGAATGTGCAAGTCATGTTCCTTCACCTCTCATAGAAGAAAAAAAGGATGACACCAACATACTCGTTGTCCATGATGCAAAACAGATGGAGGATGTTGCTGTCCAAGGCTTGTTTCCAAGCATTTACTTCTGTCCTTTGGATCTTTACATAAACCAAAGGTTGCACCAACCTTCAAGCTTGAAGTTGGAACAATCTTGGCCTAGTTCTTTTTGTGAATTTGGTTTAGGTTCAAGAAAGAAAAAACAAGCAGAATGTTCCTGTATTGTTTCATGCCCACAAGTGCAAAATCAGGCTTGTTGCATTCATTGCTGTCCGAAGTTCAAAAACAACATCTTGAAAGGTATAACTTGTTTCAAACCAGCTCCTCACTTTTATTTCTACATGTTGTTAAGGTTAATGATGAGTTCATTTGGTGGTTTATACTTATTTACTTGGTGGAATGCTGTTTTGAGGTTTAACAGTTATAATCTGTCTATTGAGATGAAATGGTTGTGTTCCATAGATGTGAGATGTTTGGGACTTGCTTGTTTGAGGTTTGAAATGTTAAGCATGTTGTTATTAAGTCCTAAGTTGCTAATGGTAGTGCCCTTAAAATTCAAATGGGGTTATGCATTTGAAATGAATCAAGCCATTCCTTGTTTTAATTTTTGCATTCTGATTTGGGAAAGCAATGTTGATGTTGCTCATGCTAAGACTTGCTTAAAATGCTATCAAGTTAATGGGATGGTAATGTCACCTTTTAGTTATGAGGTGGATGTAGTTTCAGCTGAAAGTAAGCCAAGACTGAGTTTTATGGTTCAAATAGACAGTAGCATGAATCAGAGGGTTGTTATTGCCTATTATGGAGATGTATGATGTCATTTGGGTGTAGAAGTTGTTGCATATGGGCTGTTCATGCTTAGTAATGAGAGTGGATCTAGGAGAGGAAACATTAATGGCCTTGAGAACTCCTTTGTTGCTGAACAACTGAAGTTATGCAATTCTCAATGGAGTTTAGTTTCTCACATATCAACCTTGTTTATATGGCTTATTATGGTGTTCACTGGTAAAGGAAGATTCATTTCCCCTTTTTGGATTAATGCAACAATAGAGGGCCATGGAAATCAATTAGAACATAATTTGCTCGGGGCAGCTCCTATGAACTTACCATTGACTCTAGTAGAAAAAGAAGAACAATGGCTCACTAAGCATGGTGAGTTTAGGGCCAAGAATGTTGAGTACACACATGGGTCTCTCAAACCTGAACTGCATATCAGTCTAGTGCCAAAGCATTTTATTTTAATATTTGATCCTGGAGGAAAACAACTAAAGCTAAGGGGTTGTAGAAGAAGCATCATGGTTGTGAAATGGGAAAGCTTAGTTCATGAATATGTGAAAATTCTGAAATTTGTTTCATCCATTTCAAAATTTGAGGCCAAATTTTTTGAACCTGGGGAGATTGCAACAGGAGTTAAGGCATGGGTCTCTCAATTCTTGCTCCAACATAGGGGCCATCACATTTTCCATTGATCACATATGAAATACAAGACCAAGTGAAGCAAAATGAGTTCAAAACAAGCCATGTTAAACAATTCAGAACAGTCCCAACACTTTTAGAATTGGGTCAACTTCAATAACCCATATCTTGAGTTCTACATGGTGGAAATTTGAGTTCTTAATATTTTTTGATTCTTGAAAGAGTCTTCTTTCATATGGAGTTAGAATCATCAAGTTTCATCGACTAGATTTTTCAAAGGAGGCCTTCAAAGACTGGCATACATGATGCATCTCGTTTTCTGACAAAATGACCTATCAACACTCAAGGCTGTATAACGCAAACTTGGCTGGATAGTTTTGGTTGATTCCTTTTGGATTTGAAAGCTAACTTCATTAGCTTTCATTTGAGTCATCATGGGATCTTTTACTAAACCTTATGAAGGAGATATGATTTTTTGAAGTTCATGCTGATGTACAGGAAAACTGCAGGACATTCAGAATTGACATGTTGTCACTCAAAGGCTTATAACTGAACTTCCAGGAACGTTTTTTGCATGATTCCAAATGCAGAAGGAAGCTAACTCATATAGCTTCAATTTTTCTACTCATGGGTCTCCTAATTCTATCTGTGCTGGAAACTAGAGCCTCTGCAAGATGCCCCTGAATGCTGAACTATTACAACACATGCTATCAGTGACCTGTTTGTACTCAAACCTCAATATCTAAAGTTCCAGATATAATTTGGGTCTGATTCTTTGTGACATGAAAGCTAACATATATATCTTCAAAATGAGATATCATGAGGATCAAGATTCATCCTAAGCTAAGAGTTATGAAGCCTGAAAGACAAATCTGATTTCAGGAATGCTCCTGAAAGTCTGTTTTGGCACATATTTGCATTAGAGTCATTTCTGTCTTTTAAAATGCCTTGAAGGGCACGTCCACATATGGCTATTGATCTTAAAGCAGTCCTAAGTCATGGAAAGGAGGAATGACAAGCTTGTTTTCAAAATAAGAAGACTTTGGCCTGATGAATGCAACAAACAATTTCTGAACATTGAAAGTGAGCTCTAGTGGTCTTGTTTTGGATTGTTGCTCTTTCTTTCAATGTTACAGCTGCACCTATTCTTGGCCACGACAAGGACTGAATTCCATGCCTCATTTCAGAGCTTTTGAACTGCTAAAGGACACTCACCAACTATCTACACCTGAAAACAAAGGGGAAAAGCAACCAATGAAATATATCCTTGCTTTTCATGTTTTACTTTTCAGTTTTTATTTTATCTACACTTGTATTGTACTAGTTATTTCTCAACCATTAGATGGTTCTTACCTTTCCTATATAAAGGCTTTATTTCCATTGTAAGAAATCAGAATTTGATGAATGTTTAAAACTGAAAACCCTTGTGTTTTTCAAACTACAAACTCTGGGCATTTGCCTGAGTCTTGTTAAGGTGTTGTCAATATTTACTGTGTGTTGGGTTGATATCACGGTGTCCTTAGTCTTTACTGTGTGTTGGAATAATCTCACCACCCACTATATCTTTGCTTTGTGCTGGATAAGGGTCTATCCTGTTACCCCCCCTTATCTAGTGTAAGGTTTCTTACTTGTTTTCGAACCATTTGTGTGTGTGTGTCCAAGCCATCAAAACCTTTCTCAAATCAATACTTTTCTGAGTATTTACAGTGCACCTTATTTGTGACACCCTCAAATTTGCGAAAAGAAAAAAAATAATTTAACTAAATAAAAGATGAGAATACATAACAAAGGTGTCATAAATAAAAAAGGTTCATAACAAAAAGGAAATAATATTATACAAAAGAAATATCCAAAACGGGAGACATATCTCCCGTATAAATACGGAAATAAAAGAGTGTATAATAATATACAATCCTAAGAACCGAATATAGGTCCAAGGTAAATACTTCGCTCGCTAGCTCGTCAATGTACCCAAGTATGCATCACAAACCTGCCAACCGCATTAAATATAAACACGGAAGCCACAGTCAGTGGGGAGTAACTCCGAGTTCTCCCAGCCACGAAATGTCGAGTTTAATAAAACATGAATAACATAAAAGAGATGTATATGGAAAATACAAAACTTTAACATATACGATATGCTTTTCATGTTATGAAACAAATAACTAACATATAACCTAGCATATGAAAGCTATCATGTGAATCCGTTAACAATCTATAATACGAGGTAGGGAAGCTGGTATGCTAGCTCAGAGGTTACCTTTAACATGGCCATGATACACTCAAACCCTAATCATACAAGATATCATGTGAATCAGTTAACAACCGGTAATCCAAACTCTATCAACCTTAGCCGGCTTGCATCTCACTTTCTAAGATTCATAGAATCATCAAACATGAAAGACCAATACGTCCACAAACAGGCATAAGTTTCTTTAGCACGGCGATAGTGCACTCTGTAACTGAGGGCTATACACAAAGGTAGGAAAACATCCAGTCCTAGACTGATCAGAACATAGCGAACAAAAGCTATTCCATTCCCCGTTCATGACCAAAGTAAACAAGAATCTCTACTAGGCGACCCTTCTAACAGAGTGGCTAGTACTTAAGCTGGCTCCCTTCCCAAAGCGGAACTCTTAGGATGCCATGCCCCGACTTGGGGATAAGCCCCCCAGGCCCGGGACACACAAGCTATCAAGCAGTGAACTATATACTCGTTAAAGATAGTACGGGCCTATCAATGTCATGGTCCAAGATACTCATTTAGAATTAGAATGGTCAAGACGCCATATACTCATAATTCTATATGGGTACTTAGTCAACACGACACCAACCATATAATAAAACAGTCACGGGAAAAACTTCCTATCATGTGACTAATTGCATACAAATCATATTCAAATATCATATCGCCTCATATCTACTAAGGCTAATTTATTAATTAAATACAACCTTACTGAAGACAAATCCCCGACCGGGTCCGCGACGGTCATCAGCAAAAGGGGGCTGACTAGATCTTAGTTTGACCAAACCCGTTTGGTCAAACCGGCTAGAGAAAACAGAGTCTTTACCACATAGACTTAGACATAAAAGTCAACATATTCATTACATGTTATTTTATTAAAACTTCTAACATATGAATTATTAAATCTTACGTAACCCCCCGCTTGACTTAAAGGATATCAAATTAAACTACGATCTCGTATTATAATTTCTAACATGTGAGAAATAATAATTTTATGAAAAACCTTTTAATTAACTATTTTACTTATTAACATTTCTCACTTGCTAAATATTACAAAACACGATAAAATAACAATAACTCAAAAACCGTCACAAGTCCAAGGAAGGAACCCACGGGCTGATTTGGGCCGAACTTGACACGGGCCTGGACTGGGCCCACGGGCCTGGTTTGGGCCTGTTTTGGGTCGACATTTTTAAAACCGTTTCTTAATATTTCCCGCATGCTTAACATATTTAAAACCCGTCAAAACAATAACAAAACAATCAAGTATCGACACAACCCCCAAGGACCAACCATGGACCAATCCAGACCGGACCTGGACCGGCCTGAACCGGCCTGAACCGGCCTGGTTTGGGCTGGTTTTCAGACCACCTTACACGGCCACTTCCACGGCCAAACAACAACAATTTCCAATTATTTTAACATGATTTTTATTAACAAACATCCATTTTTAAAATCCAATTCAACCATCATCATACAAAAATCATGATTATGAACAAATCATTCAAATATGTCGAGAACACTAATCATGCTAATTATTCATACAACATAATAAAAATAACTACTTATCATGTTACTACTTAAAAATCATAAGTAACAATAATATAAACTAAAACTAAAGATATGTAACATTAATTCGTCGAGTAACTCGGAATCGTTACCTTAGCTAGAAAATCAATTAGCACCAAAATAAGAAGTATAAACTAAGAAACCCGTCTACTAATCTTCACCCAAAATATACGAGTCTCCAAACTCGTCTTCAAAATCTTCCCCTATAAGAAATGACAAGAAAAACATTATTAGAATTTAAACTTGATTTTCCATAATTAAATGTTTAAAACGATTTTGTCGGATTTGAAATTAAACCGTACTTGAAGATGGAGAGCGAAGAGGAGATTCTAGAAATATAAGTTAGGACGGATTTGAATAAGAAATGAAGGTTTTGTGACGATTTTGCTCAAGAACGATGAAGAACGATGAAGAACGATGAAGAACGATGATGATTTTATTAAGGAAAGTATTAATTAGATTTTAAGTTGATTTATTGTAAAATGAAAAGTTAGTTAGTGAGAAATGGTGGAGTGGGCCGTGTAAATATAGAAGAATTATGGAGTCGGGTTTTGAAATTGTTGTTACGGAATTGACTCGGGTTTTATAATTATATTATGGTAATTAATTAGATATCATTAGATTAAATGATAGTTTAATAAAATATCTAGATATTAATTAGATATTATGTTATTGTAATCAAAAATAAAGAAAATATCAAGTCCTAAGAGAGGAAAAAGAGACGTGTGAAATGGAGAGAAATCGGGTCTGTTTTTAAGCGATCTGCGTAATTTAAACGGACCGATTGATAAAGTATCAAATATCTTAGATATTTGTATTAGTTTAATCAAATAACTTTTCGGGTTGTTACAGAGTCGATATCATGGCTGCTCGATCGAGCAGAAGGCCCTTGCTCGATCGAGCAAGCCTTATTTCGGCGGATTTCTCTTATTTTCCTTAAAGTTTAACCTAATTAGTTAGATCTTTTGTATTATAAAAAGAAAGCTCGTCTTTCTTAATTAGATATGCTTTTCTATGCTTTTGAATACTTTTAGGTTTTAATTCAGAAACCCTAATTAGTTTACTTTTCCTCCGGATTTGATTCATCAAAGACGATTGTCTTTAGTTCAACTTGTATTCGGTATTTTTCAATCTTTCTTCGTTATTCAATTTAATTGTCTTCTAGTTCTTTAATTATTCTTTGTTATTCCTTTCATTGTTGTTAATCATGTTTACTTTAATTATTATTGTTGTTGTTTATATTATTATGAGTAGCTAAATTCCTTTCTAGGGTTGAAAGGGGATCTAGGATTGTTAGAAGGGGTAGATTAATTGATTGAATTGCAATTGCATGGTTATCGTTTGATTATCGTTTTAATTCTAGTTGCTTGTTTACTGGCCAGGATTAATTAACTAGTCTAGCAAATTAGGATTGACACCGACCGGGAGACTAAGATAGGCTACGATAATTGAATAGAACTCGTTTAATGATAGCGATCGCATGTTAAATTGTAGATCTAAAGGGCATAATTGAATCGACCGATCTTGTGACCTTAGATAACTTTATTGCATGATAGTTGATTTCACCCTTATCCCTGAACAATAATCCTAGTGAACCTGAGACCCTAGACTTTTAATCTCATTGTTTTCAACCTTATTAGTTTGTCATTGCTTATAGTTAGTTATTGCTTATTATTAGTTGTTATTATTATTGTTATTAGTTGTTATTGTTTACTTTAGTTGTTGTTATTAATTGCTATTAGTTTAGAAACCACAATCTCAAACCCCGAAATTGTTACTTTAGAGACAAGCTTAGTTTAACAGATTAGAATACTACCGCCTCCCTGTGGATTCGATACCTTGCTTACCGCTGACTATTAGTTAGTAGTGAATTAGGTTTTACTTTGATTAAGGTGACGCGACTTTACCCTTATCAGAGCCCTAACATAATAGATCCTCCCAAGACTCAAGTCATGACCACGTGCACTGTCTATTCCATTGTGGGACCATGAAGAGCGACCCCCTTAATCTATGAAGCTGGTTCCCACAACCGCTCTATAATAATAACCACTCCCAACTCCAACATGTATCACAATCACAACACACATCCAAATAAAAACAATCATGTTACAGCCACATCATAGTCCATATCAATCAATCATATACACAAAAACCGAGTAGGATTAACCTACTTTTTCGCAAATAACTCAAAAGCAAATACAAGTAAGGCTATAACTCCTCTTCTATGAAAGCACCACCTACAATATCATAATAATAGTAATTACTGCTAATTACTATCAATCAAAGCTCATTAAGACTAATTACCCCCTTATTAACACTAATCCCGCAAGTCTCACATTAATTGGGTCAAAATATACATTCTAGGTCAAGTCCTTTGTATTCTCAACACCCTAATTAATAAATAACAATATATATAATTATATTTTCCCAAATTCTTAGTCAAGTAACGACTAGTGTCAAATTCCTAAAGTCCATTCTATAACCAATAATCTAGTGTAAGATAAGTATAAAGATTCAATCTTTACAACATATGAAGGTTTAGTTACTAAATCCTTCCTAATCTCTTCTTAATGAACAATTAAAATACTAACTATACACTAATTATTCATAATTACCCAAACCCTAACATAATAAGGTGATAGTAATAAATCAAGAGGTTAAAGATAGAAGTTACTTACAAATTTTGAAAGGAAATACTAGATCTAGAATGAAAGAATTCCTTAATCTTCAAGAATATCCCAGAAGGTTCTAGAGAGTTTTGAGAGAGAGTAGAGAGATAGTAGGGTTTTTTGTGTTTGTTTGAATACTAGTGAGGGTTTATGAGAGCCAAGAGAGTGAAAAACCTATTATTTTCCACCTTGGACCCACATGGAAAAATATACAAAAGAGTTGCGGACACGACGATTACTCGACCTAGTAAAAGGACACTCAGTCGAGTAACACCCACTCGACCGAGTTTGTATAAACTCGACCGAGTGGCAACCAACATGGTCCCCTCAAGACAGTCCACTCGATCGAGTGAACCTCAACTCGACCAAGTCCAAGACACTCGGCCGATCGACCGAGTAACGCATCTATATGACCGAGTGTCCTCAGCACTCGACCTAATAATACCCGAGGTATTGTAGAAAATATGTTTTATACAAATGTCCAATAGATCATCAAAATATGTTTGATTCATTTTTCGTATCGATACAAATTGATTTTTGATCCAGCTACTATCGACACCAATTAGATCCTTTATTTGCATATGAATTATCATAATTAAATACTTATAAATACTTCTCCAAGTTGATAATAATATCTATCTTTAATTGAAAGTGATAAAGAGTGTTATGTATATTCTTAATCTCGCTTTAAAAGTAGGGACGTGCTTTTTCACATACGAATTTTACTCTCTTACATACCCCTTTTACAATTTTACCCTTATTATTTTTGTCATTTCCTCACCCATTGTTTAATTTTTTTCTCCCTTTCCGCATCTCTCTTCACCACCAACAGAACTTGTCTCAGCCGAGAAATTTCCGTTCACCACCCCTTGCTCCTGTCACCGGTTGACCTCGACTACCCTAGTCAGCCTTCCTCGTCTAATTATATTTATAAAAAAACATATCAGCATAGTTTCACTAAACACGTAACCCGTCCTCAAGCCTCCCCACCACCACCTGAACCATTACCACCCTATTTCTAGTCGACCACATGTCCACCACAAACCATTGTCCCTGGCCTAGCCTCCACGCTCTGATGAGA
Source organism: Heliosperma pusillum (assembly GCA_022085475.1). Taxonomy (NCBI): domain Eukaryota; kingdom Viridiplantae; phylum Streptophyta; class Magnoliopsida; order Caryophyllales; family Caryophyllaceae; genus Heliosperma; species Heliosperma pusillum. Next base: position 34,241 of record JAIUZE010074394.1, on the reverse strand, counting down.
ATGGTGACCACACCAACACAACACCCTTACGAACTACCCTCATGCACCACCCTCTAACAACCGTCCACCACCCTCACAAACCACCCTCTCGCACCACCCTCTAACAACCGTGCACCACCCAGAAGAACCGTCCACCACCCAAGCAACCATGCCTTCATAACAAATATTAACAATTAATAACTAAGTAAATATATTTTTTTCATAATGGACAAACCCTAATAATTCCAATAAAACATACTCCGTATTAATAATTTCTAATCAATAAAACTATTTCACTAATTGGAGAATTATAATTTATTATTAAAATTTTTAGAACAGTTAGATTCAATTTTAAGGAAAAAGGGTTATTTGATGGGAATAATACCAACTATACCTGTCCTGCTCAAAGTAATCCCAACTTTGCAATGACCTAGAAAAATCTCAACTATACCATTATTTAACTCTAATTGCCCTAAGTGAAGGGCAACCTGTTCAACAGGTCATCCCTCCAACTTAAGTTTGATTAAACCATTTATATCACCAAATTATCCCCCTTTACCTATTCTTCTTTATTTCCCTTTATTTTCTAATAACAATCTTCATCTCTTTCCTTGTCATAACCTCCATCAATGACCCATCCATCTTCTTCATCATCTTCATATTTTTCATCATCAACCTTCTACATCATTCTTCATTTAATGAAGGAATAAAAAAAAAAAAAGATAAAGGCAATCAAATTCCATCCATGAATGAGAATTACAGTTGATACAAATTTAATACATCAAATACAATGAACAACATGCAAAACCCATAAACTGAAGTTGGAGGAAGTTCATCTGGCCTTATTTTTGCCTACTTCAACACTCTTTTACCAATAGAACATACCATTTGACCACCTTTCTCTTCCATAACACAACATACCCAGTTCCAAAAAAAATTCCCAATTTTGCTATAATCCATTCTAATCCCTTAATTCCACCAAATTTCAGAATTAGGGCTCATGATCCTTGAAAAAATGGAAAACAAAACCAAAAGCCTTGACAAAGATTTTCTACTGTTCAAACATCCCAATTTTGCTAACAATCAAAATTTCTCGGTTCCCCCAAATTCCAGAATTAAGGTTCATCATCCCCAATTTTACAACATACCCATATCTCCAATAATTTTCTATTTTTCAAATCGTTTACTTTGTGAGAGAATTTATGGGGAATCATTGAAAATTTGCGAGGAAGCAAATATGCTGATGACAGTGAGATGTTGGCGTTGGTATTGAGCTTGGTGGGGTAGTTTTGAATCGGTGCTTGGTGACTGGTTGGTATTTATGATTGGACTACTAAAGGAGTTAAGGGGTGAAAATTGGAGGAATAAAATGGAGTGAAAATTTGGAAGAATATAAATGGTGAAGATGATTATAAATAAACAAAGGAAAAACATGAAGACTATAAGAACAAAGGATAGGTAACTGGTAACCTGCTAAAAAATTAGACTTACCGGTGATAACAAGTAAGTTAGAATAGAATAGCAGTTAGCGTTAAATGATGGTATAGTTGAGATTTTTCTAGGTTATTGTAAAGTTGGAATTATTTTGAGCAGGACGGGCATAGTCGGGATTATTCCCATCAAATAACACTAAAAAGTATACATAAGACTTAATTTTATTTGGTTAGGTTTACTGGAGAAGGGTACGATATGGAAAATTAATGAAAAAAATGTATGTGAAAGAGTAAAGTTCGTATGTAAAAAAAGTAATTCCGTAAATCTATCATATTTATCATTAATATGTACAATATATGTTGTGCGCGGAAGCGTCTTGGAGTAGATACAATAAATAAAAGACATAAGATTTACGTGGTTCACTATCAATGTGATAACTACGTCCACAAGGGCGAGGGAAAATATTTCACTATGTCGGGAGAATTACAGATTACAAAAGATGAGCACAGAGTTTTTCTAGATCTGTCTCACAGAGTTTTTCTAGATCTGCCTCTTAAAACTCTCAATATGTTTGCCTCATAAATCTCTCCTTAAAAAATAGCTAGGCTAAGGTAGTGTTTATATAGTAAGTTACCTTAACTAAGACTAATCGAATTAGGAAATAAATAATAATAAACAAACTATTCCTAAACTAACTTAGGAAACTAAACCAAAAGTAAACTAATTAATAAACTAATAACAACATACGTACATACTAATAACGCACAAAGTTGATTAGTAATAGGAAACGAGTAAAACTAATTCACGAAACCCACTTCAATTAGGAAAGTGGGAGGGACCCAAAAGTTTCCTTAAAAACAAAGCATCCTCACTTATAGATACATAAGTCAGCCAAATCTCATGGCAACATGCATACGCGAGTCTCTTCGAACTAGGCTTCTTGATATTGTTCCCGCTATGTTCCTTTCTTAGTCTATTTTTCTCATCATAATCAAACTCCGACATATTCCGTAAGCGACATACGAGTCACATACTAACAATATCAATATGATAAAGTACCCGTAATGTTTAGCATATATCCAAATGACCACTTCATAGTTACTCTAATTACACGCATTTTTATGAGTATGGATGGATCATCTCCTCTTTTTTTTCTTCTCATTTTTCATTCATTTTCTGTGATATAACAATTTTAAATTATTATTTCTTTTTGATCTTATGTAACACCCTCATTTAAGCAAGATACTTCAGCTAGATATTCCCAATTTAAAAAGCCAGTTACCATCCTAGTTTCCAAGGTAGCGAATATCATAACAACAATAATAGAACAATTTAAATTCTTATACAATGACGAGTTTAAATAAATTACAATCTTGTGACATTTAATGAATAAGTACTACCACAACGGAAGTCATATGTTTAAATAAAATCATCTACTACTCATAACTAATAGTCATTCACTGCTAAATAAAGTGTGGCCTCATATTTCCAATCCCTAATCAGCATCCAAACTACTCATCTGCATGTATTACTCACTGCTCCCCATTTGAACATAAATAATTAGGGCTGAGCAAAAAAGTCCGAGCCGAAATTTTTAACCGAAACCGAACCGAAAACCGAAAAAAACGGACTCCGGATTTTCGGTTTTTTTTCGGTTCGGATAACCGAATTGGTTTTTTTTTTGGAAAAACCGGAGCGGATTCGGGTCATAGAAAATTCAAACCGGATACCGGTTTATGAACCGGTGTATTTATTTTAGAAAAAAAAAGAAAATACTAAATTTTTTAAGCAAACAATCGGTCCAAACAAAAAAAAATCCCAAATCCACATTTCATTTTTCAAGTTTTAAGAAATCGGTAAAAAAGTAAGACATCAAATCAATAAAAAAGTTGAACTGAAATAGGGTTATTATTTAGAATGATGAAAACCGGTTATGAAACCGGTGCGGATAAACCGGTTTTCGGTTTCGGTTTTAAAATTTTAAAAAAACCGGTTAACCAAAAAAAAAACCGGTTCGGATCCGGTTTTGCAAAAAAAATGATTTTTAAAACCGGTTATCCGCTCCGGACCGGAGCGGATAACCGGTTTTGCTCAACCCTATAAATAACAAGTGAATAATCACATATGGTTTTGAAAAATGGTTTGAACAAACACATGAAACACACAAGTCAACCAAAGGTTGAGTAGAGATAATCATCATATCATAACAAGTCTCGTAAATGACAACAATGTTAATAAGTATTCAAGCAACCAACAAGTAACAATAAAAACCAACATGATCAAGACGCACACGCTACACCCATGACCAATCCAATACTCACAATCGCTGACCCGATTTTGCAACATCGGTCACAAGATAGCAAAATAGTCTCACAGATAATTAATGTGCACATCTCTCTAGTGGCAGACCCAAAAGAGGAGACTTTGGGCTTAATTTCGCTGTGTGATTTGATGCAAGCGGTAAGTTATGTGCTTACATTTCTCCTTTGTTTTTTTAAGATGGTTAGAAAGGTAAATGTGAATGTGACTAACATGACTTCCAAAGAGATCGGAAGATTGATTGAGCAGAATGCAGCGCAAACTGAGGCACTATGCAACATGGGAAAAACTAAGCAAATGGTTATTGATGCAACCACCATTGAGTACTGCCAGTGCACGCATCGTCGCACCAAATGCAATGGGACTAGTGCCCAATCTGCTAGATGACTGGATCCAAGAACTGGAGAATATCTTCGAGGTTGATCAGGTGGCTTTCTATCTCGGTAATAAGGCTAGGTTGTAGTGGCACTCGAGTAGGGTACAAATGTGAGACTTTTGTAAAGAGGCTGGGGAACCGGTAATTTCTGGGTCAATTTCAAACAAGAGTTAACAGATGAGTTTATCCCAAAGCATATTAGGAGTTAGTGTTGGAGTGAGTGTCCTCAACACTAGTGTGATCACTTAATTAAATCTCATTAACAAGAATACAAAGGGATGATTAACATTATTGTCAACTGATCCACATTAATCGGTAATGATTGTCTTACTAGAGTTTGACATTACTATCGTATGACGGTGGTGATTAGTTGATCCCTTGAGGTCACACCGAAAGGACGATTCCCTAATCAAGAAAGTTAATTAATTATATATTGATACAGATTAATTAATCCCTTAAACAGAACAAGTTTACAAGTGAGAAATATATCTTATTGTAATACGATTAAATAAGATTAAATAATATAATTGTTATATTAGAATGCTTAATGTTTATGAAACATTTGAGATAAACATGATTGGTGGATCATAATTAGAATTAGTTGTAGATCATGTCAACCAAATTTGAGATGACCCATTTATATATATGTGATTATAAATTATCACTTAAAATGTTAAGTTTAATTTATTTAACATGAAATTGTATTTAAATTAGTTAAATACATAATTATAAAATAAGTTCATGTCACATGTCATATATGTGACAAATGAAAAAATCACAAATTGTAAAATGGACTCCACATTATGTGCGTGCACCGGTTTTAGTAGGGTGTAGGGTAGAGTTTATGTTTTGATTAATTGTTCTAATTAAGGCATAAACATAATGATCACTACCCTAAATACCTATAGCCACCCTAATGCATTGTTTAGACAAAAGGTAATGAGCATGCTCCTTACTCCCTATGCTTGGCCGGTTGTGGTGTGCTTAAGAGGATATCATTTCTCCTCTTATGACATCACTTAATCAAATATCAAAAATATATTACTACATCTCATTAGAAATCATAAGATACTTAGAAACTTTAGAAGTTTCATAGAACTTGTGTTTGTAGCTTGAACTCGAGTTTTTAAGGTAGAAATTTCGAGTGTCTTGTACTCGGTTTAAGGGTATCTTGTTTGTTTTTCTAGTATAACTATAAACAAGTGATCAAGGATAGTCTAGGTGCATCACCAAGGAGAGTTCCTATAGTTGGAACTAGGAAGTTCATCCATATATCCTTAAGCTCAAGAACAAGTACAAGAAGGTGTCTTGTACTTGTGCCCATACTCGAATAACATCAATGTGAAGAACATTTTCTTTCTCTATTTCGATTTATATAGTTTGCATGTAACTAGATCTTAAAAATAATTAAAAGAGTTAATTAGTACTCCCTCCTATTCTCAATAACCTTTCCTCTTCCCTTTTTCATCTATGCACAATACCTTCCTTCTTTCCTTATTTAGTAAACTTTTATACTTATTTTGATCACCTCACCCTACAACAATACCCCACAATACCCATATTTTATTTTATTTTAATAACCTCACCCCACAACAATACTTATTTTAATCACCTCACCCCCACAATAATACCCCACAATACCTTCCCTATCTCCAATCACCTCACCTACCACAATACTTTACCTTATTTAATTAAAACCCTTAATTTTTTGCGTCACCTATGAACAGAGAGGGTTATTGTGAATAGGAGGGAGTATTACTTAAGATTTGTCTTAAGTGTAGGTATATGAACCTAACAATTGGTATCAGAGCATAGGATGTTGCATGCAATCGGTTTTACAAAGTTTTTACGAGTTAAAGTAACAAAATAAAACTAGAAAATTAGTGATTTATATGATAAAGTCACGAAATTTTTAAGCATGTTATACCCCCTGGTCCTATAATGAGTATAGGTCATTTTGATGATTTATGGAAGATTATTGCTTTATTTAATGATTTTTGGTTAAATAAACACATTTTAATGAGTAAAATGAACATTTTGTGACTAAAAATACTTAAACTTTGCATCTGGACATGAAATTTTAGTATGCTATCATATGAATATTTTAACTACTTTAATTAAAATTTGAGATAAATATGATTTGTTTTGCATGATTTATGATTTTTAATAGTTAAAAGGCATAAATAGTGATTATTTTGGCATAAATAGCTAAAATGAATTTTTGGCATGAGAAAATTATCATATGTTGCATAAATATTTTAAATATCAGATTTATAAGTTGAAAATTAATTAGATTAATTTTCGTGTGATTTTAGTATTTTATTTGATAAAATCGATTAATAGCAACTATATTTTTCTCTAAAATGATTCAAAACGTTTTGACCAAAATTTTGACATGAAGATGTTCCTGGAATTGTGCCAGAATATTGAAAATTTTAATTTTCAAATTTATGAATTATTGTAATTTAATTTGGAATTATTACATAAAAGTTATGATAATAAGGGTCAAAACCGAGCAATAATGCAAAACCGAGTTGAATTATCGGCAAATAATTAGTGGAGACTAATTTTTGAGTCCTAAAACTTTTAGGGTAATTAACTTGGACTTAAATTTGATTTAAGTATTAATTTGGGATTTTAATTGGTTATTATCACGTATTTCCATAAAATCGGGTTTATAAACGATATAAGGTTATTAGGGCGATTTGGCACATCAATATTGCATGAGTTTACATATAATTATGCTGTATTTTTAATTAATGAATGTCATTTTGATTTATGTAATTTGTCTTAGTATGACCTTAGTTTTTAATCGATATTACCTGAAATGTAAGGGAATATTGATTCGGTTGTAATTTTATGTGATATCGTATCACTTTTATTGTATTATTTCATTTTATTTTGCAAATGTATAATAGAAAAGCCTTGTAATTTTATTATATCATTTGTAATCCCGGAGTTTCCTAAAGACGGTGCCATTTGGAAAGGCGTTCCAAAAGATACAGTATCCTTGGGAGGCGTGCATATGAAGTTCAAGGGACCAAAGGAGTTGGTTTCCAAATTTGTAAATAGATTATTTGATTTTCTATTTATAGGAAGGCCATACTATGAATTTATTTTATGGTTGCATTTTATTTATATGTTACGTGCATGCCAAATCGCCATATAAATCACACATGCATTTTTATCGAGTTTATCGACCGTGTCAATTATAATTATCAATAAATCACCAATTTTGTTCACTTAAAGGAGATAGATAATAAATTGACTTGACCTCTATTTTATTAATTGAGATTTAGCCTTAACAAATAGTAGAACCCATGAATCCCAATTTCGTAAGGAAGTAGGTTCGGCTCACCGAGGTTCTAAACTTATTACGTTCGGTAAGTGGGGCAATAAATCGTTATTGCATCGAAATTTGGTTGAATTCAACGGAAAGATTAGGATCTCTGGCCCATGTGTTCCGGGCTAAAGATGACAATAAAGTATTTCATCGACCAAGAATTCTAATTGTAGATTCGGTTAAAGAGTTAACCCACCAAATAATATTGATAAAGGTCGTGGAGTCCGTGACTCACAAAAACCCGAGTTAATATATAATTTGGGTCTTGGAATCATTTATGTAATTGAATAGAGGTCATTATATAAATGCTAAACTTGTTTAAAATGTTTACAAGTATCTTAAAAACGATAAATGTTGATATTTCTTTCATTTTCTATTTTGTAGTCCAACTTTTTTTAATTCGCAATGTCGGAAAACAACAATAACGAGGTTCGACCTCCACCACTCACCACCGTATCATGGCTAAGATCCTTCATAGATTGTTGTAAACTTGAAAAGAATGGTTCAAACTTCACGGGTTGGAATTGGCAACTACGCTTAGCCGCCGAAGGTGACGATAAGCTTAGTTACCTAACCGAGGTGGCCTGTAGGGCTCCAAATGCGAGGTCATCGAACGCCACTAGGGAGGCCTATGAGACCTACCACAAGGAGTCGGCGGCGATCAAGAATGTCTTGATCTTTTTGATGGATAGCGAGCTTAGACGTAATGCCATTAAGATGGCGACCGCATATGAAATCTATTCTAAGATCGTGACCATGTTTTCACGAGCTCCAAGAATTTTGCAATACGAAGCCGCCTCCCAATTTTTCGACCTCTATATGAAGGAGAGCCATAATGTTAGCCTTCACGTGCTCAAAATGATTGAGTACGTGAAGGTGCTTAAAGAGCAAGGAATAGAGATTTCGAGCCTCTCATAATTGACCGCATACTTCACTCCCTAAGTAAGATCAAAGGGTTTTTCAACGTTAGAGTGAACTTCAACATGTAAAATGCCACTGTCTCGGTTCATGAATCGCACAAGATGCTTGTGCAAGCCAAATGTGACATGGGCTTTCAAGCTAGCTCTAGTAAGGATGTTTTGAACATCAATGTCAAGAGCAAGGCGAAGTTCAAGAAAAGTGGAGGCAAAGGGAACAAGGGAAGCAAGCTCATTCACTCCTATCAAGGCAAAGGTAAAGCTATTATGAATAGCTCTTCCAAAGGCAAGAAGGGAGCCGTGTCCGAAGACAAGTGTCATTATTGTAATGACATGGGCCATTGGAAGCGTAATTGCTCCAAGTACTTGGGAGACATCAAAGTTGGACGGGTTCTTCCAGTTGGTAATGGTTCTTCCCAAAATTTATGTTATTGATACTCATCTCAACTTTGGTATTTTGATACGAGTTGTGATTCTAACCCCCCTTTTTTATCACATTTAGGGCATGAGAATAAGGACAAGGCAAAGCAAGCCTAGGAGGATCTACGAGGAAGCTTGGGTAGCCACCACGTAGAGGAGACCTATGATGGGCTTGGCGATAATTTGCTATTTGTCTTCTATTTTGTTATTGCATTTTGACTGTTGGTTTGTTGAACTATTTTCTTTTTCCATGTTTTGACATGGAAAGTATTTTGAATTCCTTTGAACAATGGTTGTATTTGGATGGTGACTTGGTTTTCAACCCAAGTCACTATATCTATGGAATCTATTTTAATGTTCTTAAACTTCTTCATCGTGCAATGTTAGTATCATAAAACATAAATTATAACGACTTAATTGATCTTATGAGGAATATAATGATTGGATCATTATGAAAAAAAGTTAAGAATGAGATTCTCACTTTGGCATTTTGACTAGACGTAACAACTTATTTGGAATAAGAAAGGTCAATTGCATAAAGCAAAAGTGAGTTGACGAACTCACACTTGGAGATTTACAATTCATATAAAGCCCCAAGATAAGATCTTTAAAACGCCAATTAGACTCCATACTAGCTATGGAAGGGTTAAGTAACCTAAATTTGTTAAATACATGGATAAGAGTCCAAGTATTTTGCTTAAATAGAGTGACTCTATAGAGAAGCTAGAATACTAAAGTCTAAACAAATAAGTCTACAATAGATCGCTCAAAGTTAACAAGAGTTAATACGAGCATTATACCCAACTTATACCTAGAGAACAAAGTTGTTTGTGACTAAGAAATAGAGCTCATGAAGCTATCCTTACAAGAATTTTCTGATTTACACCTAAAAAAACAAAACTATTTGTGGCTCTTGGTGCTATCCTTCATGTTAATGGGCGTATTTACTATAGGATAGAGTGGGAGAAACTATGCCACAAACAAAGACTAGAGAAAATGTTCTTATGTCATCCAAGGTCGGAAGCTTGTAGTGAAAATATCTACTTTTTGAAAGTGATAAGACTATGATCTATTGGTTGGCGGTTATCATTTTTAAATTTAAAATTGTTACATAAAAGCCATGTTGTCTAAGATGGATTCTATATAAGAGAAATCACTTGGGTAGGTTTGGAACTCCCCAAGATGAATAAAACTTTATTGTAAAGTATTATATATAAGTTAAAATATAACCATCTTTGAGATCCATGATAATTGCATCTACACCACGTATATGTATGACAAATGACAAAGAGTTGTTAAAAGTTACCTTTCTAAATGGGCATTTAGAAGTAGACAATTGTCGTACAAAACTTAGAAGATCAATGTGTGATCCTAAGAGAACACTCATGGCATAACAAGAGAGAATGGTTTCCTCGAATTGTCGAAGAGCCATGTTTATGCATGTAGTTAAGTGGGAGCTAGATCTATCATGTGTGGACATAGGGATTAGTGGGAGTGAAAAATCATCATGTATGGACATAAAGATTAGTGGGAGCAAAATATCTTCCATGTCTTGTATGTATGAGACATATCAATCATTAGGAATGATGTACTAACATTGCCTTCCGTGGAGGAATGTTTATGAAGTCATTTTTAGATGAAAGACTTGGAAGAAGCATATTGTATCTAAGGCAAGAATATCTCCCATGTCTCGTATGTAGGAGACATATTGGTTATTGGGAATGATGTACTGACATTGCCTTCCGTGGAGGAGTGTTGAGAAATCATTTCTAGATGAAAGACTAGGAGTAGGTATCCAAAATCTATGGTGATAGATGAGAGAGGATACACATGATTGCTAATGTTTCCGCCATTAGGCCAATTATATTTGCCAAAATATGCACATACCTTGATAAGTTGTATGTTTGAAGCATGACAAGTTGATAACAAGTAATCCACATGAGAGTCATTGGATAGCCTTCAAGAATGTTCATGAGATTCTCGAGGAGAACTATGAGTTAATCTTGTGTTTGGTAATAATAACTAGTCGATCACATAGGCAGACTGTATGGGACACTCTGTCGGGCAGTGACCGCTTATAGAGTTCTGGCAATTCATAAAGCCTGGTCGTGGCGAGAGCTACTATAGTATTCTTTTTGAGTCAATTCTTTAGACTAGAGACTATTCGCCCAAGTCGGCATAGTTTCTGATTGACTTTGATTGTTCCCCCAAGCCATTCTGTAAAAAAGGGTGAATGGGAAATTATTGGGTCATGAAGGACTGTGAGTGTACGAAGGGAATAGTGCGATAGGAATTGTCCAACCCTTTGTCAGGGTTAACAAATGTCTCAAGACCACTCGAGGAGTAGTAAGATGGAAATGTGTGGCCACGCTCGGAAGGTATCTACGGTAGATAATTCCGGTCAGACAGTTACTCTCCAGATCGAGGAAACCACTCTAGATATGATCACGTGCAAGTACGACCTACAAGACACCTTGCATTGAGTGGGAGATCTAAAATAGGATAAGAAAATTGGTGACGCACACTTGTTGTGAACAAGTGGGAGATTGTTGGAGTGAGTGTCCTCAACAGTAGTGCGATCACTTAATTAAATCTCATTAACAAGAATACAAAGGGATGATTAACATTATAGTCAACTGATCCACATTAATCGGTAATGATTGTCTTACTAGAGTTTGACATTACTATCGTATGACGGTGGTGATTAGTTGATCCCTTGAGGTCACACCGAAAGGTCGATTCCCTAATCAAGAAAGTTAATTAATTATATATTGATACAGATTAATTAATCCCTTAAACAGAACAAGTTTACAAGTGAGAAATATATCTTATTGTAATACGATTAAATAAGATCAAATAATATAATTGTTATATTAGAATGCTTAATGTTTATGAAACATTTGAGATAAACATGATTGGTTGATCATAATTAGAATTAGTTGTAGATCATGTCAACCAAATTTGAGATGACCCATTACATATATATATGAAATTATAAATTATCACTTAAAATGTTAAGTTTAATTTATTTAACATGAAATTGTATTTAAATTAGTTAAATACATAATTATAAGATAAGTTCATGTCACATGTCACATGTCACATATGTGACAAATGACAAAATCACAAATTGTAAAATGGACTCCACATTATGTGGGTGCACCAGTTTTAGTAGGGTGTAGGGTAGAGTTTATGTTTTGATTAATTGTTCTAATTAAGGCATAAAGATAATGATCACTACCCTAAATACCTATAGCCACCCTAACGCATTGTTTAGACAAAAAGTAATGAGCATGCTCATTACTCCCTATGCTTGGCCGGTTGTGGTGTGCTTAAGAGGAGATCATTTCTCCTCTTATGACATCACTTAATATTATATCAAAAATATATTACTATATCTCACTAGAAATCATAAGATACTTAGAAACTTTAGATGTTTCATAGAACTTGTGTTTGTAGCTTGAACTCGAGTATCTAAGGTAGAAATTTCGAGTGTCTTGTACTCGGTTTAAGGGGATCTTGTTTGTTGTTCTAGTATAACAATAAACAGGTGATCAAAGAGGGTGACCCACCAAGGAGAGTTCCTATAATTGGAACTAAGAAGTTCATCCATATATCCTTAAAGCTCAAGAACAAGTACAATAAGGTGTCTTGTACATGTGCCCATACTCGAATAACATCAATGGAGGAACATTTTCTTTCTCTATTTCGATTTATATAGTTTGCCTGTAACTAGATCTTGAAACTAATTAAAAGAGTTAGTTAGTATTACTTAAGAAATGTCTTAAGGGTAGGTTTATGAACCTAACAGTAAGTTGGGGGGTGAGTTTGATGCCTTCAAAATGACCGAATGAATGACCGTCGAGGAATATTACACTAAGTTTAGTGAGATGTCCACTTATGTGGAGGATTCGCACCTTAGCCGGCCTATCTTGGTTGTGAGATTTGAGAAGGGTTGTCGGTAGAAATTTTAGAAACGTTGTCGACTAAATTGCTTACAAAGTTAAAACAAGTGCATGGTAGAGCGAGACACGCTGAGAGGCTGGTTATTATGGCTAAGGAGTTGAGCGGTATAGTCTGACAAAACCCGAACTACCGCAAACACCGATGGGCTGGTACGACACTACTATATAAAGAAATCTGATATAACCCGAGTAGAGCGATGGCCTCGCGAATATCGAAAGACGCGGCCAGTAAGGCATCCACCGCACATGCTCTGCCCTAAGCCCGTTTAACCTATAACGATACATATCTAAAGTATCAACATTGCCCGTAAATCGAGGAATGATGGACCGCCAAGCATCTACAAGTGGTCTCCCCACAAAAATAATCTCCACCGTGGGGTTGGAACTGGGGAAATTATTCGTATATCCATGCCTGCAATAGAGGTAGACACCCACTAACACCACGAACACCACGAACCTCTCGTTAGGATGACATCCCTAACTATCGGTACAAATAGGCCAATCAAGCGGCACCCTAAGCGTAGTCACCCACCCGATCAAGATCATCAAGCAAGGGTAATAATTGAGCTGACACCCTATCCCAGACTGGTCCATGAACAAATTATGTCCCAATAACAACAGTAAATATGCCCGGAGCGAGTCATGCTTGTTCCTTTTCCGAACAACCGACCTCAATGACGATGTCAACAAGCCACCACCCTTATAGGGTGATGGTGCCACATCCTCAACACCTACACCAAAAAAGCTAGCCACCTTCAAACTCAAGCCCATATCCATTCTCGTAGAACCCTCCACTACCTCAGCCATACCGTCCAAAAATACCCTAATACCACTAGACCATATCCCAATTATCCGTTGCACATCGTGTAGTGTAATACTAATATCAACAAACGACATATGAAAAGTGTTAGTATCCGCATGCCACATCTCGATAAAAGACCTTAACAAGTTCTCACCCAAAGAGGTCGTACAATACATCGTCAAAGCACCTAGCCCAGTCATGGTAAACCTACTAGCAACATCGTCAGGGAGCGTAATACATTTAATCGACTCCACATAACCCGACCTCTCGTAAAACTTAATCCAGGATCTCACCGGTTTCGATTGAGTCCAACTACTAAAAGCAACATGCACACCTAAACTCCGTAACACATAAACACATAAATGTTACGGGGCCCACCAACAACCAGGGCTCGAAGGACCCAAGCAGTGTCATTATGCGACTTCTTCCTCACTGCCCTCTCCGAACCATCCTCCAAACTAGAGTAGCAGCCTAAAGTGTCCCGAGCCAACCTTTGAGTCAACGGTAACTGGGTTCAAGGGTTCACCAAACCCTCGTCAAACCGCTCGTTCTCGTCTTGAATATGACGAAAACTAACTCCAATTTCCCGTGACATCTCCCTCTCTGAATCACCACTAGTAACGTGACGGGGGCAGACCTAATAACGATGCACAATGCACGTGTATTAAGTGCCTCTTCCCGAGCTCTACGCTTATAAGATGTGACTCTCCGGTTCTCCGTGCTATCCGGGGGAACCATAATGCCCTTTCCTCGATCTCCCGTGTGCATTTGAAAATTAAAAACGTTAATAATATTATTTTCCTAAAAACACTATAATTAAAAAAACTTTAATCTGACTGTTGGACCTATTTTATAGTTTTGATAATGACATTTGTTTACTTGATAATGTGCTTTAGTTGATATATCATATGCATGTAACTCTGTGTGTAACACCCGCAAATGTACCCTATTTGTAATTTAAAAATATTATACGGATACTTTTCAGCGTAATTTTAGATTTAGTCTAGAACTTAGTTACCGTGTCTAATTTAGCAAATCCAAGTTCGTTTTCGGACTTTACTCGAAATTCCGTGTGAGTTACGGCTTAAGGCGCTTTTGGGCTTTTTCCCCATATTTTTCCACTCACCTTTATATCCCCATTTTCCCCTCATCTTTTTCCACTTACTTCTTCTTCCTCATACAAACCACCAAAACCCTAACACCATTTTCAATCAAACGCAAGCTCCTCACTACTCCTTCATTACTCACTCAAATCTCGTTATTTTCATCTTAATCTTACGCTCTCATCGTCCTCTACCTTGTGCGGTAATAAAATTACCGTCTTTCTCATTTTCAATTTTTCCGTCTTTCTCAAAGGTGAATTATATTCATCATTTATCGTCTTTGTATAGGTGGAGACCTTCAAGACTCCGATAAGGATTACTACATAGTGGAGGAAGACTTAGAAATCGATTGAAGACGCATAAAGGTAACGGTGAAGGGTTACTCGATATCATTAAGTGTTTTAATGTGTTTTTGATGTTAGTAAACGTATTTTGAATAGAATGATTATTCATAGGATTTGTGTTGTTGATGATAGTTATTAATTGTTGATAATTGTTATTGAGTATTGATGATTGATGATGATAGTTGATGTTTATTGATGTTTATTGGTGAAGTAAAGATGATTTCGTGCATATGTTGTTGGTTTCAATCACTCATTGTTGTCAAACTTGTGTGTGGATCTATTTTGGGAAGCCATGGTTGATCTAGAACAAAATAGAGATGTCTCGACCCAAGTCACGGTCGTGAAACTCATGTCACGAGCGTGAAATAAGAGGCAGAACCAATACCCTTGCATAACAGACCTTGCACGAGCGTGACATGCAAGTCACGGTCGTGAAACTCATGTCACATGCGTGACATACAAGTCACGGTCGTGACGACTGCAGTTTTCCTGTACAGACCCATTTTCGTAAAATGGTCATATCTCCTTCGTTACTTTCTTGTTTTGGGCTTGTGACCTACCGTTGGAACCGTAAGAGGATAATATATCTCCTACATTTATAGTTTCTGCATTTTCATGTCTAGAACTCTAGTTATGACCTTTTGAAGTGGACCCTTGTTTTAATAGTTTCCAAACTTGTTGTTTTGAGATGAGATTTATGTTTCTTACTCATTATACTTCTTAAACTTGGTCTAATGCTTATGTAATCACGCATTGTCTCATGTTTATCATTGTTACATTTATATCATGCTTATATCACATGTTTTGTGACGGTTTTTGATATGTCCCCCTTTTGAGTCGGTTTTACATATGTTTGATATGAGCACTAATTGTAACTTTGTAAGTGCTTTGAACTCTCATTCCCCCGGTCATACTTTATAACCGTTAGACTTAAATTTCGGAGCGGTGGAGTATAACCGTGATGCCGTTGTGCATTTGTTTAGTGGGGATATGACGACGTTGTTAGGAGGCGAACACAATGCGTTGATCGAACCGACCGTCAAATGTTGTATCCTTGCGAGGTGGTGTCATTGCATGTAGCGTACTAGCTTGACTTTTGACTATAGATTCCGCCACTTTCGTGTGGTTTAGCCGAATTTGGGGTACTCGACGTCTTTGTATGTTCGAGTCTTGGATGTGGAACGTCATACTACATGTCGAATCGGGAAATTTCTTATTCCGAGAGTCTGGCCAGGTTTAGACTAGGACCGTATTATTATCGTCATCCTACCGAGAGGATTAGAGTATTGTCTGTACGAAACGTCTTATCGTACACGATTCCGGGAAACGTCTTATCCCGTGAACATGTTTGTCTAGGTCATGAGTATATGAAACGTCTTATCGTATACGGTTCCGGGAAATGTCTTATCCCGTGGGCTTCCATTGGCTTGTCTTTCTATTGTACATGATGCTAGTGTGTGCAATTAACCGTGAGAGAATATGTTGTCATATTCGTATGATTTGATGGTTGTTTGTAAGTTGAATTATACGTGAACATTGAGTTGGACTCTTGCATGAATTAGATGATTGACGTGGTTTATATGTCGAGTCTCTATCTTATCAAGTGTATGCCGCTAACGGTTAGATGTAAGCCCTAGTGAGTATATAGTTGCATAAGGGTATCTTCCCCGAGTCTATTTATAATCTGATGCGTACAGTTCATATGACGAGTTCTATCTTATCAAGTGTATGCCACTAACGGCGAGATGTAAGCCCTAGTGAGCGTATAGTTGCCTAAGGGTGTCTTCCCCGAGTTTGTCTATAATCTGATGATTATGGTTTTGTACTTCACACGCCTATATCTTTACATATTGAAATGCCTATTTATCCTTCTCGTATTTCACATGTATATTTATATATGTATGCTTTTACTTATGTATTTCCGTTTAAGTATGTTATTTGTGATATGGCTGGGAGAACCCGGAGTTACTCCCCACTGACTGTGGCGTTCATGTTTTCATGGATGAACATGTTGCTTGGATGGTTTTGCTTGTGTTTTTGGGTTCGGGTGTGAGCTAGCGGGCGTTGGCCTCGACGATTCACCCCTAGCCGTTTCTTAGATAGTTTGCTAAACAACTTTGATATTTGATAACGTTTTGAGAGACTACGTCTCTTTGTAGTATATTCTACTTTAGTTTATATTTATTTGACATTCCTCGTACTTTTATTTTGGCATGTAAAAAGTTTTAAAAATACCGTATTTTCCGCTATATAAATCGCATGCTTGTTATGTTTTATTTCCGCTATCGCGAGGGTTGTCACAGTTGGTATCAGAGCCTAAGACGCTCCCGACGCACACACGTGAACCCTAAACTTAAATTACTTGACCGTGAAATAATAAATGAGAGATGGGTAGTCTTAAGGACCTAATATGGTAGTCTTTGGTGTACTTGATGCTTGTTAGGTTCTAACTTGTTTGTTGATTGTGTTGAGTGATGTTATGTTTGTTTGTTTGTATCTACCGTCTTGAGGTGGATCATGTGTTGCCTAGAAGAAGTATCCTCTACCGAAGATTGAAGATTGTCAAGCCTAATTGAAGTGTTTTTCTTCCTCATCGATGATTTCTCTCGTCCTTAATGTATCATGCTCTTTTCCTTCTATCTAAGTGCTTCTTTATCATCTAACTTCTTTTCCCCTTGGAAATTACTCTTGTTACTTTCCTCCTTCTTATCAATTTGTACCCTCAACTTCCTTATGTGACCTTTTGTGGACACCATACCCTTTTGTTTGTGGTATATTGTACTTGGTCGGAAGAATTTTGAGCTTTGTGGGATGTTAGTGTTGGTTAGAATGAATTTGGGATTTGAGGTAAATGGTGTAGATCTAAGTTCACCCTATATTGATGATTGGTTGTATCTCTGAGGAAAGGTAGTAAGATAAGTTTGATGATTTTAATGCTTGATGTTTGCCATGACTAATGTGTGGATAGTGCATGGTATTTGATCGTGTAAGGTTGAATGAGTTGGCTAGGACTTCTTAACCCATTAGTGATTTAATATTTTGAATTTAGGAGTTTAGATGATACCTTGAGGTGTAAAATGCTTTTGAGACTAAGTGACTTCTTCTGGATTCTAGTGTATGTGTTAGAGTATACGATTGGTGGAAAAGTACTTGGCTATAATTCTTGGATTTAAAAATATGATCTTATATCATGGTATCGGAGACTTGGTTGAGGTAGTAAGTCGTCATGATAGATTAAACCATGTTACTTAAGGATTATGGCATGAGTGGTATCTGATTAGATTGGCTATGACGGTGATACTTTAAGATGCTGATGATGACGATTTGTTCGGTGTTCTACCTTGTGAGCCATAAGAGTTTAAAAGAGATTAGTATGAAGAATTCCTTGTTAGTCCTTCGGTTTTGAAACCTTTGAGAATGTGTCAAATTTTAGAGTTGAGAGAATGTTACTATGGTTGAGTTGCAATTCCGCAATTGGGAATCCGTGTTATATGAAAGGATGGATGAATTGGGTTGTAATCGATTTGTTAAATCTAGGTGTACCTTACTTTGATAATTTGTGGTACGAGGGTCCATTGTAAGAGACCTTAGTTATTGGGATGAGTTGCTTTGTTATCACCCTAGGTCTGAAGGGAGAAATTTTGTGGATTAAACCTTAAACCTTTACTCGCGCCATTGTCCCTTTTCATTTCCATTATTGAATGTTTTTGTCAAGATTGATCTTTAAGAAATCGCATGCTCGTACCTTCTTTCTTACTCGGATATCTTCATAACGCGACTATCTGCTTTGTCTCTTTCTTGACCTCGTTATTTTCAGCGTTCCTCTCTTGTAATCTCGTGCCTGATTATTCTCGTGTTCTCCTTGAGATTCCTTATCGTTTCCTATCTCGTTGCTGCTTCATCTCTTCTCTAGTGGATTGGATATTCCGTTTGTAAGGCTCAGAGAATAAGTGTGATGTATTTTGAGATTCTTTAGCTAGAATATGTGTCTTTGGATTGAGCAAATTTCATGTTGTAATTCATCATGGGAAAGAGGACTTAAGCTCTAGGATGAATCCTAATAGTGATAATGTATCCTCTCTTAGTGGTTTTAGATTTGGAGCTTGGTATTGTAGTGTTATTTTGAGAATTGAGTTGATCATGATAATAGTTCGTTGTTGTTGGGTATTATAACGGTTGCTTGAGATATCATTTGGGAATTAGATGTCCCTAATTGGTGGATTCTAAAACAGACTTTGCTTTAGGGTAATTAAGCCGGTAACCAAATTTTGAGGAGTATTGTCTTAAATGAAAATCGATTCATTTTGAGTTTTAGATGAACTAGATGATTTGATTGGTTGTCTGATTGCCAAGTGATTGGTCATTTGTGGTTTGGAATTAGTAATTTTCTTTTATTCTTAAGGAATCATAGTTTGATATTGAGAAATGTTCGTTGCAAGCTTTGGATAGTGAGTGCTCAGTTGTTATGGATTATAGAGTTAGAATGGTGAACCCATTTATCTTGAGGATTAGTAACCACCATAGTTTGCTAATGTGACTATTTATATTTGAGGCTTCGAGCGTAGTAATGTTCGAATTAAGGATGTTAGGGCGTATTAAAGAATCATTATAATCGATAATGGATTGTGGATTTTCCCTTGTCGTGAGACCTTGGATGTGGCTAGTTGGATCTTAGATAATTATGTTTGTTGCCTTGATCGTGATTGTTGTAATTAATGTTTATAGAGTTTAGCGAATCAGAATGGTTAAGGTGTAATTGAGGTAAGTTGCATCCTTTTGAGGACTAGTTTATTAGTAGAGTTAGTGATGTCGAATTCTTGTAGATTTTCCTGCCGACTTTATCGTGTTATCGTGATCTTCCTATCCCTAAGATCGATTTGTTTTGTTTTTGCGTGTTTTGTATATATTTTGTTATCGTGATTTGTGAACTTGATGTTCGAGTCGCTCTATGTACGTGTAATGTCTTGTTATTTGGTTTTATCTTTGAGAAAACCTTCAAATTTTCATATTGTATTTCTAATTTAACGTTTCAAAGAAGTATAAAGATGGATTGTGTACCCTCTTTTTGGAGAAAATGGATTTCATTTGCTTTTATATTTGGATTTTGCGTTTGGTTGGATGTTTGGACTTGTTATTGGAGACGTCTGGTGACTAGTCCTGCACTTACTAACGCTTGTTTTGATTTTCGATTTCGCTATTTCGTCATTGATTTGATTTGGATAACTACAGTACTCGTTCGCGACGGGCACTCTTGTGATTCGTAAATAAAGTTTCGCACTTATGAAAAGTTTCCTTAAACCGTTTTCGAGAAGAACATCATTTCATAAATGTTTCCCTTGTAAAAGCTTTCGAGTTAATTTTGAAAACCAATTCTTGTCTTTGATAATTTTGTTTTCTACTCTCAAGTTTCGAGGACGAAACTTTTTAAAAGGTGGGATGATTGTAACACCCGCAAATATACCCTATTTGTAATTTAAAAATATTATACGGATACTTTTCAGCGTAATTTTAGATTTAGTCTAGAACTTAGTTACCGTGTCTAATTTAGCAAATCCGAGTTCGTTTTCGAACTTTACTCGAAATTCCGTGTGAGTTACGCCTTAAGGCGCTTTTGGGCTTTTTCCCCCATATTTTTCCACTCACCTTTATATCCCCATTTTCTTCTCATCTTTTTCCACTTACTTCTTCTTCCTCATACAAACCACCAAAACCCTAACACCATTTTCAATCAAACTCAAGCTCCTCACTACTCCTTCATTACTCACTCAAATCTCCTTATTTTCATCTTAATCTTCCGCTCTCATCGTCCTCTACCTTGTGCGGTAATAAAATTACCGTCTTTCTCATTTTCAATTTTTCCGTCTTTCTCAAAGGTGAATTATATTCATCTTTTATCGTCTTTGTATAGGTGGAGACCTTCAAGACTCCGATAAGGATTACTACCTAATGGAGGAAGGCTTAGAAATCGATTGAAGACGCGTAAAGGTAACGGTGAAGGGTTACTCGATATAATTAAGTGTTTTAATGTGTTTTTGATGTTAGTAAACGTATTTAGAATAGGATGATTATTCATAGGATTTGTGTTGTTGATGATAGTTATTATTTGTTGATAATTGTTATTGAGTATTGATGATTGATGATGATAGTTGATGTTTATTGTGAAAGTCCATAGACCTTAATTAGACTCCTCTAATTTGTTACTAAATTACTTGTTAATTTAGTATTTAATGATCTATGTAACATGCATGCAAATATAAAGACATTTATATAAAAGAATAAATTTCCTCACATTGATATGAAAATAAAATGGGCACAACAAGAACTCCTTCTTGTTGTTCTTGAGCTATTAATATGGATGAATAATAATAATCTCCAAACTAGAAGACCTCCTTCAAGATGCACCAAGATTATACCAAATAAACTACCCTTATTATTAACTAGATAATAAGATAGATATTATACTACTAATATTAGAATATATTACTACACTAGTAATACTTAGTAAATATTAGTATAATGAGAGTTTTAGTGAGAAGAAGGGTTTTTGAGAGATGTAGAAAAAACAAGCAAGAATGAACTCACAAAATGAACAACCATATTGCCCTTTTATAGGCAATATGCCGGTCATGGTGAGCCAAAAATGGCTCTTATTTTGCTTATTTTAATCACATGCAAAGTGGTAGAGTGTAATGTTGAATGAAATGATTTTAGGTTACTATTCATGTCATAATCACATGTGACTTGTGAGCATCAACAAAAGCAACCATCATCACCTTACCAACACTACTCTAACCGGCCATGTGAGGCCTAATTTGATCCATTTTGATTTTTGATATTTGTCCCACAAATACTTATTAATCATATGCTTAACTATCTTGTATAATTAAGTGTTAATTTGATCATATAACAATTATATGACACAAATAAATAAATAATATGTACTTAACATTTTAAGTAATATTTTACCATTATATCAATATATAATGGGTCCCACAATGCATAGTTAATTTATTTTACAACTCTTTGTAATTATAATTAACTAATTATCTCTATCTCAAAACCTCAACTAATTTAGTAATTTAACGATTAATAACTAAGTTAAATCTTATTTAATCATATTAAAAAAAATATATATATAAATTTATTAGTCAATTATCGCATAATTGAAAAATAAACTTAATCGAATTTGAGTTCTTAACTCAATTTCTAACAATTAACTCTCGTACATATCGAATATATGTAATGGACTAATTAACTGTATCATATACAAATATTATTTATAGTGGATTTCATCCTTTAGTGTGACCGAAAGGGATCAGTGGATCACCGTCGTCATAACTACCATAACGTCAAACTCTAGTTATCCACTGTTATTGATTTACTTAATCAACTGACTAATCATATATATAGTCAATAACTACCCCATTATTATCCTTATATAAGATTTAGTATGTGGCGGCGCACTATTGTGGAGGACACCTACTCCAACAATCTCCCACTTGTCTGACACAACTGTGCGTCACCAATTCTCTTGTCTCTTTATCACATCTC
Source organism: Heliosperma pusillum (assembly GCA_022085475.1). Classification (NCBI taxonomy): domain Eukaryota; kingdom Viridiplantae; phylum Streptophyta; class Magnoliopsida; order Caryophyllales; family Caryophyllaceae; genus Heliosperma; species Heliosperma pusillum. The sequence goes on along the minus strand of JAIUZE010074394.1, from coordinate 11,688 downwards.
CCACTCAACGCAAGGTGTCTTTCAGGTCGCACTTGCGATTGATTTTATCTAGAGTGGTTTTCTCGATAGGGAGAGTAACTTTCTGACTGGAAAATCTACCATAGATCTCTTTCCGAGCGTGGCCACGCATTTACAGTAACTTCTCCTCGAGTGGCCTTAAGATGTTTGTACCCAACGTGGGTGGACAATTCCTGTTTATTCATCTACTCTGTATGATGCAGATCACCATGATCCTGAAGATGTCCATCGGCCTCCTTTTACGGCACGACTTAGAACATCAACCAAAACCAATCGGAAACTGCACCGACTCAGATAGACGGTCGCCAGTCAAAAGAATCGACTCATAGGAATAAGATAGAAGACCCTGCCACGACCAGGCATCAAATAATTGATTTAAGGGTCTCTACAATGTCACTGTCCGACATAGTGTCATACAGTCTGTCTATGTAAACGACCAGTCATCTCCATGACCCCATGGTGCTGAACCAACTATCGATCGACTTACAATCTAGTCATTTCGAGACGTCACCTCATTTGAGTGACTAGGGACAAAATACTAAGTTCGTCCTATTCACTTGAATAGGGTCCAACAATCTATTCGGATAAACAAAGTATTAAATTTAGTCAAACTAAATAAAAGAGTTTATAATAAAACTCGAACAATGAATGCAATTATCATATATGAAATAATTAATACAACATTCAATTATTACATATTTCATAATCTAAAGGAATTCTGGTACACGTCTCAATCCCATTATGACGACATGACCATCATGCTTAGCCTTTGACAAAGGCTTGGTTAAAGAATCAGGAATGTTGTCATCTGTCCCAACCTTACAAATGTCAATTTCCTTTCTGTCCACGTAATCTCTAATTACATAATATTTCCTAAGTACATGTCTAGACTTGTTACTAGACTTGGGCTCTTTTGCTTGAAAAATAGCCCCACTGTTATCACAATAAATCGTGATAGGATCTTTGGCAGTAGGGACTACTGTTAGTCCTTCCAAAAATTGCCGAATCCATACAGCTTCTTTTGCAGCTTCAGACGCTGCAAGGTACTCTGCTTCTGTTGTAGAATCCGCTGTAACGCTTTGCTTGAAACTCTTCCAGCAAACAGCTCCTCCATTCATCATATAAACGTAGCCGAATTGGGATTTCATATCATCCCTATCAGTTTGGAAACTGGCATCTGTGTAACCTTTTACACGTAACTCACTCTCGCCTCCAAACACTAAGAACGAATCCTTGGTCCTTCTCAAGTACTTAAGGATGTTCTTTACGGCTATCCAGTGACACTCACCTAGATTTGCTTGGTAACGACTTGTCATGCTCAAAGCATATGCAACATCGGGACGAGTGCACATCATAGCATACATGATTGATCCAACAGCAGATGCGTAAGGGATCAATTTCATGCGTTCAATCTCCTCGGGTTTCGTAGGGCACTCTGATTTGCTCAAAGTGATCCCATTTCCCATAGGAAGAAAGCCTTTCTTAGAGTGTTTCATGTTGAACCGATCAAGAATCTTATCAATATAAGTTTCTTGAATTAATGCTAGTATCCTTTTAGATCTATCCCTATAGATCCGGATACCCAAGATGCGCTGGGCCTCTCCCAAGTCTTTCATTTGGAAATGTATCCCTAGCCACTCCTTCACAGAAGTGAGCATTGGAATATCATTCCCAATGAGTAGTATGTCATCTACATACAAGACTAGAAAAGTTACTTTACTCCCACTAAACTTCATGTATAAACACGGTTCCTCGACGCTTCGAGTGAAACCATTTGGTTTAATTACATGATCGAAGCGATCATTCCAACTCCAGGATGCTTGTTTAAGACCATAGATGGATCTCTTAAGTTTGCATACCTTCTTAGGGTTTGATGGATCCACAAAACCTTCAGGTTGTGTCATGTACACTTCCTCTTTTAGAATCCCATTCAAGAAGGCGGTTTTGACATCCATTTGCCAAATCTCATAATTATGAAATGCGGCAACCGCTAAGATAATCCTTATTGATCGAAGCATGGCGACTGGGGCGAAGGTTTCGTCATAGTGAAGACCATGAACTTGGGTGAAACCTTTTGCCACCAATCTAGCTTTATAAACATCATTATGTTTGTCTATGCCACTTTTGATCTTATAGATCCACTTACACTGAAGAGGTCGTACCTCCTTGGGTAAATCAACCAAGTCCCATACTTGATTGTCGTACATAGAATCCATTTCGGATTGCATGGCTCCTAGCCATAGCTTTGATTCGGGACTAGAAATGGCTGCTTTGTAGGTAGTAGGTTCGTTACTTTCAAAAAGTAACACATTATAGTCATCACCTTCCTCTATAATACCAAGGTATCTATCAGGTTGATGACTACTGGTATCATCTTGCTTGACTTCTAGGTTCCTAGGGAATAATGACCGTGCGACGAAGAGGGAACGTTTTCCTCCCCCCCCCTTCCATTCCCCCCCCCCCCTCGTCGTCCTTTGTTTAGTTGTGGCCTTGGACTTCATCAAGTTCAAATTTCTCTCCCACTCTCTTGACCTCCTATGTTCCGAAGGAATAATGACCGTACCAGACGAAGAGGGAACGTTTTCCTCGTCGTCCTTTTCGGTTTGTGGCTCTTGGACTTCATCAAGTTCAAATTTTCTCCCACTCTGTCTTTTAGAAATAAAATCATTTCCTAAAAAGACTGCATCACGAGACACAAACACTTTGTCCTCGTGTTTATTGTAGAACTAATAAGCACGTGATTCCTTTGGATATCCTACGAAAAGACATTTGTCAGATTTGGGTGCGAGTTTATCGTCAGACTTATTCTTAACAAAAGCCTCGCATCCCCAAATTCTCATAAACGACAAATAAGGGACTTTCCCTATTCATATCTCATATGGAGCCTTGTTTGCTGCTTTAGTCGGGCTTCGATTTAGTGAAAATATTTCAGATAAGATAGCAAAACCCCAAAAATAATCAGGAAGCTCTGTCAGACTCATCATTGATCAAACCATATCTAATAAAATTCGATTTCTCCTTTCGGACACACCATTTAATTGAGGTGTTCCAGGAGGAGTCCATTGTGATACTATACCACAATCTTTTAGGTGTGAATCAATTTCATTGTTCAAGTATTCACCACCACGATCGGATCGTAGGGCTTTAATCTTTTTATTCAATTGGTTTTCTACTTCATTTTGAAATTCTTTGAATTTTTCAAAAGCATCACTTTTATGCCTCATCGGTAGACATATCCATATCTACTCAAGTCGTCGGTAAAAGTAATGAAGTAGTGATAACCTCCTCTAGCTTGGATAGTCATTGGACCGCATATATCCGTATGTATAAGTCCTAATACTTCACTTGCTCGTGTCCCTTTTCCCGTAAAAGGAGCACGAGTCATCTTGCCTAGAAGACAAGATTCGCATACACCATAAGATTCGTAATCAAATGGTTTGAGTACTTTAGATGAAAGAAGTCTCTTTATGCGTCGTTCGTTTATGTGCCCTAAACGACAATGCCAAAGGTATGATTGATTAGGTTCACCTGTTTTGAGCTTCTTGTTTTCTACATGATAGACCTCTTTTGCAATATCTAGAACATAAATACTTCCAATAGAAATGGCCTCGCCATAAACCATTTCATTTAAAGAAAAAGTACAACGATTGTTCTTAATACAAAATGAAAATCCTCCCATGTCTAACACGGAAATGGAGATAATGTTCTTGGTAAGAGTTGGTACATAATAGCAATTATTTAAATACAACTCTAAATCATTAGGCAAAAGAAGAACGTAGGTGCCCACGGAAACTGCGGCTACCTTAGCTCCATTTCCCATGCGCAGGTCCACGTCACCCTTTGCTAGTGCTTGCGCGTCCCTCAGCCCCTGTACATGATTACAAAGGTGAGAACCACAACCGGTATCAAATACCCAAGAAGATGTACTTGCAAAGTTAATATCTATCATATAGAGTGATGAAAGAATTTTACCTGACGTTGTCACACAACCGTCTTTCTTATCTTTCAAGTACTTGGGGCAATTGCGTTTCCAATGCCCTTTGCCATTACAATAATAGCAATCCGCCTCCGCGTGTTTGTTGACTTTGGGCTTGGGCTTATAAAAGACCTTGCCCTTTCCCTTGCCGACTTTCTTGAAAAGAGTCTTACCCTTTCCCTTGTCCTTTCTCACCCCAAGGTTCATGTTCTTCATTTTCATGGAAAGAACATCCTTGGGTTCACTCCCACTAGCCTCCATGTCCCTCTCCGCTTGGGTGAGGAGTGAATGGAGTTCATGGAAACTCTTGTCCATGCCATTCATGTTATAGTTCACCCTAAATTGGGTGAACTTAGGTGAGAGTGAATAAAGGATCTTACCCACCACCAAATTCTTCGGAATTTTGCACCCTAGACGCTCTAAGGTGTCCGCGTGCTCAACCATTTTGAGCACGTGTGGGCCAACTTTTTGGCCCCTTTGACGCTTAGTGTCAAAGAATTTCGTAGCCGCCTCATATTGGAGAATTTGAGGGGCTTGCGAAAACATCGACGTAATCCTCGTGAATATCGCATATGCATTGAGAGATATCAATTGGAGTTTGAGTTTGGGTGAGATTGACCAAATCAAGACATTCTTGACGTCATTAGCAACCTTTAAATAAAGGTCATATTCGGCCTGAACTACCGCAGATGATCTAGGCGCGGGTTCGGTGGGGGCTCTTCGACCAAGTAGCGAAGCACGTTATCGGATAACGCGGCGTTCTTGATCGTTGACTCCCATTCAACGAAGTTACTTCCGTCATCTTTTAGGACACACTTGTCCATGACGGATCTCAACCATGAGTCCTTACCCAAGGTTGCGTTGTTGGATGAAGTTGACATTTCGCGAATATGGTTACTACAACAAAAAGAAATATATAAACATTCATTGTTAATTTAGTTGAAAAACATTTTAACAAGTTTAGCATTTATATAATGACCTCTCACTAAATTATATAAATGATTCCAAGACCCATCTTTAGAAATGGTGAGTCATTACTTGACTAATTCTACTCTTAGAACTCTTGGTTGACGGATTTTAATTAAATTCATCTCCTAGTCCCAAGATAACGCTTATCTCGTTGAGTCCAATCCAATTTTAGCGTGTGATCGTATCACCCTACTTACCCGAGGTAAAAAGGGACCCACGAGCGTGGTAGCCCTAATGAACACGCGATTCATAGGTGTTACTAATTGGTAAGGCTAATCTCAATCTTTTAAATATGTGAGAGATCTTGTCAATTTAGTTATTAATTCCCTATAAGTGAACTAAGTCGGCGAATTGTGAATAACGTTGAATTGACAATAACGGAAAATAAAATGCATGTGTGACGATTTTGGCATGAGCGGAAATAAAGCAAGCAACCAAGCAACGATAAAATCCTAGTATGGCCACCTAGCTAATCAAATTAACTAGATAATTAAAAATTCGGAAACCAACTCCTTGGTCCCTTGCCTCTTCACTTGGAACACCTTCCAAAATGGCATCGTCTTGAGGGAGTCACCGGTCTTCATAAAAATAATTACAAATATACAAATATACAAATTCCTATTATACATTTATTCTATAAAATGAAAATTTTAAATTATACAAACCAGCGATACGAGATCGCAATAAAATTACAACCAAACCGTTATTCCCTTCCATTACGGGTAATAACGATAAAAAATTAACTAGGCCATACTAGGTACAAAATTTGCATAAATTATTAAATAAATGACATTCATTCATTCAACCATAAATAAAATAAATTGCTGCAAAATTCATGCCAAACTCGCCCTAAACACATTCATGCTCATTGTAGCTCGATTTTACGGGATTTATTGATTTTTAACCATTAAAAATCAATATCAACATTTAAATCTCATTTAAATTCAAACTACTTAACTAAACTGTTTTAGAACTCAAAATTAGTCCCTACTAATTTTGTTGGTCATTAATTAGATCGATTTGATTTCATTTGCTAAATATTACGGTTTAATCATAACAATTATGAAATAAAACCAAAATAAAATATAAACATCATAAAATTTGAAACCAAAAATTTTTTACATTCTGGAAAAATTCCAGGAACTATAAAAAAAAATAAAAAACATTTGCTCAAAAATTTAAATTAATTTTATGAACAAATAGCTTTGTATTTAATAGTTTTATCAAATAAAAACATTAGATATAGTAAAACCGTGAAACAAATTATGAAATTTCACCAAGAGTATCAACATCAGAATGTCAAATGTACCAAAAATTTAAAAGACCAGAAATGGACGTTTCAATTTTATGAACATTATAATCTCATATTATCGACTTTTATCGTATAAAAATCAATGAACATGCAATACATAAGTAAAAGTCACGAAATTTTACATAAAATATGTAAGACATTCATGTGAGATCATATTAAAATTTCATGGCCAGAATCAACATGCAACTATTTTTAGTTAACTTTTAACTCATAAAATGCATGTTAACTCGGTTTAAAAGCCAAAAATCAAAATAAATAGCAAATCAATCCCTATAATCACGAAATTTGACCACAAACATTTTGAGGTCAGTAGGTATACATGCACCAAAAACATTCGTCAGAATCGTATTTTAACTTAAATTTTTGATTTATTAGTTATCTTATAACTTTAATAAAAAATGTCCAAAATGAACATGCATGCTACAAGCTAGCTCTGATACCACATGAAAGTCCATAGAACTTAATTAGACTCCTCTAATTAGTTACTAAATTACTTGTTAATTTAGTATTTAATGATCTATGTAACATGCATGCAAATATAAAGACATTTATATAAAAGAAGAAATTTTCTCACATTGATATGGAAATAATATGGGCACAACAAGAACTCCTTCTTTTTGTTCTTGAGCTATTAATATGGATGAACAAGAATAATCTCCAAACTAGAAGACCTCCTTCAAGTTGCACCAAGATGACACCAAATAATCTACCCTTATTATTAACTAGATAATAAGATAGATATTATACTACTAATATTAGAATATATTACTACACTAGTAATACTTAGTAAATATATTTGAGAGTTTTTAGAGAACATATGAGTTTTTGAGAGATGTAGGAAAAACAAGCAAGAATTGAACAAATAAAATGAACAACCATATTGCCCTTTTATAGGCAATATGGCCGGTCATGGTGAGCCAAAAATGGCTCTTATTTTGCTTATTTTAATCACATGCAAAGTGGTAGAGTGTAGTATTGAATGAAATGATTTTAGGTTACTATTCATGTCATAATCACATGTGACTTGTGAGCATGAACAAAAGCAACCATCGTCACCTTACCAACACTACTCTAACCGGCCATGTGAGGCCTAATTTGATCCATTTTGATTTTTGATATTTGTCCCACAAATACTTATTAATCATATGCTTAATTATCTTGTATACTTAATTGTTAATTTGATCATATAACAATTATATGACACAAATAAATGAATTATATGTACTTAAAATTTGAAGTAATATTTTACCATTATATCAATATATAATGGGTCCCACAATGCTTAGTTAATTTATTTTACAACTCTTTGTAAATATAATTAACTAATTACCTCTATCTCAAAACCTCAACTATCTAATTTAGTAATTTAACGATTAATTACTAAGTTAAATCTTATTTAATCATATTAAAATAAGATTTAAATTTATTGATCAATTATCGCATAATTGAAAAATAAACTTAATCGAATTTGAGTTCTTAACTCAATTTCTAATAATTAACTCTCGTACATATCGAATATATGTAATGTACTAATTAACTGTATCGTATACAAATAATTAGTTACTATTTGGATTTCATCCTTTAGGTGTGACCGAAAGGGATCAGTTGATCACCGCCGTCATACGACAATAACGTCAAACTCTAGTCAGCCAACCGTTATTGATTTACGTTAATCAACTGACTAATCATATATATAGTCAATAAATATCCCAATTATATTCCTTAATAAGATTTATTATGTGGCGCACTATTGTGGAGGACACCTACATCAACAATTCACTCATTCAAACACCTTCAAATCATCAATTAATCATCATACTAGCATCAACAATCATCATACTACTTGTTTTAAGTGCCATTTGTGAAGAAATTGGTGTTTTGCTCCCCTATTTTGCCCAAAATGTGAGTCTAGGGTTTGCTTCTTATTCTTCAATTTTGTGCTTTTAATTCACTGTTTGTTTCTTCCTTGCTTCGTTCTTTAGTAATTAATCACTCTTGCATTACTAATTGCTCCGTCTTACTTGCGTTTTAGACTCAAAATTTGATTTTTTTGAATTAGGGTTTAATAATCCGTCTTTTTGAGCATATTGTAGTGTTTTTGTGCCTTATTTACTTCAATTCGTAATGTCTAGACAAGTAGGAAGTAGCAAGCGACGTAGAGAACCCCGTCTAATTCGACAACCTCAAATAGAAGCGATTCCTAGTAACCCCACTTACCCATGGATCGTTTTTAGCACACAAGACCAACACGATCACTTTGATATGCTTATGGGTCGTCCTATGGACCCTACTCGTTGTGTGTTCCCCACCATTCTCGGTTCCGTCGGTTTGGGAAATGATATTTTTGATATGTTTGACCGAATCGGGTTTGGTGGGTTATATTCCCGCAATGAACTTTCCTATCGACCACTGACACTTGAGTTCTTTAGTTCCTTCGAATGGGACGAGGTAAATAGGCGTGTGTCTTTTCGGTTGCTCAATCGGGATTTTGTGTAGTCGTATGCTGAATTAGCTAATCACTTGGGTCTTTCTCTTGGTTATGCTAATGCTTTTGTTGCTATTCCTTCCGGCTTTCAAGCCGTTGATTATTTTTCTCTTTTTACTGGTCTTCCTGAGCCGCGTGTTAATGCAATGGCTGTCAATGATGTGCAACATCCTTGTTTAAGATTGTTTTTGCGTTTCTTTAGCCTCATTCTGTTTGCTAGGAAGGACATTAGTAAATTGAATTCTCATGAGGTTTTATTACTTGCATCTACCCTCAACCCCCAACATGAGAATGTTTTTCATTTCCACCCGGTCGGTTTGGTGTGTTATGCTTTCTGGAGAGTCAATTCCCCTATCCAACATTCTTTGGATTGTGGTGCATTGGTCACTAGGTTGGCTAGGCAAATTGCTGGGTTTGGGGGAGACCGTTGGTACACACCAATGACCCCGATTCATACCCCTAGGGTCGACGAGGCGTACTTGCGCCACACACTTTGCTGGATTAACGCGTTAGGTAACGCTCGATTTCAGTGGCGAGTACGGGGGTCCCAATGGATTGCTCTTCCTGACACCGGTAACCGTCTACCTTCTACGGAGCAGTTGCCTACCGATGATCCTGAGACTGGACCTACCCCGCCCCCTCGTTCTTATGTGGTTCCACCTGAGCTTATTTTTACCTTGACCGAGACTCGTTAACCTCGTCGGCGGATCACCCTATCCTCCTCTGCTCAGACTGCCACCACCCCTACTCCACACTTTACACCCACCCCGGCCCCGTACCCTTACCCTCCACCTACTTATACCTATGATCAGGCTTTGGAGAGGGAGATTAGGATTCACCAAGGCATTAATAATGACTTGGTGATGAGGGAACTTTGGGAGAACCTCATGCGGACGGATCTTAATGCCGCTGCTGGTTGGACTCCGTCGAGTTACTACCGAGGTCCGGGTGACGAGAGTGGTGTGTTCGACAATTATGGGGTGACTCCTCAGCAGTTTTCCCAGGAGTTTAGTCACGATTATGGTTGCCTGGGTCGTCAGTGGTATACTCCTATCCGACCGGATGCTCTGGTTGGTGGTTTTGGTGAGCCATTTCGGGCCTCGTCTTCTGGTGTTGCTCAGAGTGATGATGATGATGATGATGATGGTGGTGGTCATGAGCAGTAGTGACAGTTGGTCACTACGCCCCCCATTTTGCAGCTAGTTTGGGGGGGGCTATGTCTATAAAAGCTGGTATTCTCTATTCTTGTACTTTCTTTTATTGTGTTTTCTTTTACTTATCTCCCATTCCCCTTTGTTAGTTGTGTCCTTTAGGTTGTTGTTGTTGGTTGATATGTGATTGTTGTGCTTTTAGCGTCACACTGAGAACACTGTGACATTTAGGTTTGGGGGAGTGTCTTTATTTATGTTGTGTGCTTATTTTCGTTGTGTGAAAGAAAAAAACCATAAAAATTGAAAAATTTACAAAATCCAAAAACAGTTTTTTTTTATTTTATTAGGTCGAGTATTGGTGAAGTTGAATAACAATGATGATAATTTGCATTGTTTCTGCATTTGAATCCCAAATAAGTTCTCCATGTACATTGTTTTGACTTATTACTTTTGAAAACAAAGCTCATAGGACAAGTCTTGACCGTTTTTGACATACATTATGCTAATTAGATTTGGCCAATTTTAGTTGGTAAACCACTTAAAATTCTGAGGTCAGCTTCCTAGGGCAGGAACATCAATAAACTGGTCTCATTGTCTTTAGGCTTGAGTGTGGTACTCCTTGTGGAATATGTAACATCAAATTGCATAAGTGTGACATTTGCTTCTTGATACTATACGCGTTCGTTTGATAAGTGCATGAGGAAAGTCGGTTCTTTTTGTTCAAATAAGCCTCACATAGCCAAAAAGACTTGATTTTATACCCTTATTATTAAGTTCTTTATATTTAGCCCATTTGAGCCCTTTGTAGCCTGTTTTATAAACTATCTAATAGTTACATTCATAGAATTTGCCTACCTTATCGGGACAGTCGCAGTTGCATGTTTTTCTTATCTACTTGTCTACTATGGTTGGGTCGGGATTTCTGGAAAAAAGAATATCAAATGGGTGTAGCAAGTATGTTGGCAACTGTGTCATTTATTCCCTTTGTTGAGAAATGTTGTGAAGCAAAAGATATGATGAAAAAGAAAAAAAATGAAAGAAGAAAAAACACAAAGAAAAGAAAAGAAAAGAAAAGAAAAGAAAAGGAGAAACAAAGAAAAAAAATATGTTGCTTCATGGAATTGTTCAAGGGATAATGAAAGGAAATATACTAGAGTCTAATGCATTTTTTTTAGAGAGCAATATCGATATCTCTCTTGTATTGTCAAAGTTTAAGATGATTTCTCTAGTCGGGTGTTGGTTTGTACTAGTCTTGTAGATTTGTTTTGGTAAGTGTCGCTGCGACTACCGGTCTTAGCCCCACATTCCCATACGTGTCTTGGCACAATCCACTTCTATACCTTCACCCATTAGCCTCCCTTGTTGTCCTGATTCATGTGCTTTTTAGCGAATGCGTATTAGTTGGGGAAATTACTATCACATTAGAATGCATGCATGTTTCATAAGTTGAGTGAGTGTTTCTATTTCTTTCTATCTTTACAAAACTCACCCTTACATAAACTTATGAGTGCATGAGTGAATCCGCGAGAATCCGACGAATTGAGCCTTGCAAAATTGAAAGGTATTTGGTTTTTGTCTATACTACGGTATCATGTAAAATCTTGGAATATGAGCTGCGTTTTCTACTTTCTCGTGCCTTTAAATTTGTTTTATTGGTACAACTTGGTCATTACTTTGTTATAGATATGGATAGCTTGGGATTTGTATGTGCTTTAACATTAGCTTTGAGTTTTTCATTCACCATTTGTATGTTTGTCTTTGTATGTGTCGAGTGCTT
>JAIUZE010074393.1:0-10487 GCA_022085475.1 Heliosperma pusillum | reverse complement strand
TTTTATATTCAATTACGAATTACAGTTAATTCGTCTTAGCTAACATCATTTAATCGTTATTAAATGATTATATCATCATCACATTGACTAACCTTTTAGTCAAAACACCGACTAACCTTTTAGTCATTTAATAAGGCATCAATATGATTATTTTCTCAAATAATCACATCTCTCCATCACATCCTTTAGGTGTGACTTTTAGGGACCAGTTGATCACCGCCATCTGTATGACGATAACGTCAAACTTATCTAGCAAGTCAACCGTTATCGATAAACGTTAATCAACTGATTACAATACAAAGTATACCCTGTGAACCTACAGAGATTTATTTATGTTATTGCACTAACTGTGGAGGACACTGGCTCCAACATGTCTGCCTCTTGACAAATCTGTTGCACTACCTCACCCATTTTAATGACATCCTCCATCATCTTCAATTCTTCTTCGGAAGGCTTGCCTCCAGAATTCATCTTCAGTATCACGGAGGCCAATAACTGAACCTGCACGCCCAAAATGTAGAATCAGCATTTTGTTAAAACAATAACATGTGAATTTTAAATGACAATAACAAATGGTACCATGTCAGCCTTCCCCTTATTTTTCTTCTTCTTGTTCGGGCTAGTTGTCCCATAATATTTCATGACTCCGACATGTAATGGGACGCCCCTCAATCGACCTGGATGCTCGGGACGGCCGATCGCTCTAGCAAGAACGTCGTCACGACCACTCGGAGTGAATTTCCCTTCCGCAACCTCCTTCAGAACATTCTCCTATAATATATTAAATAAACTTAATTTAATTTTTGTTACTAAAATAAATAGATAGTTAGACATAAAAGAATTGAACAATAAAGTTATTAAAAACCCGTCTTAATAAAAATAATACTTACTATGTTGGCCAAGACTTCCTGATCATATTCGTTACATGTTCGGGATCCTTTAGGCGTGTGCCCTTCTTTATAAGTTACGTGCCGATTCACGTCGGTCACACCTTTTGACACCTACACGTTAACTCAAAAATAATATATGTATACATGTATATCAAGTCCAAGTATGATTAAAAAAATCTAATATATAGATGCTACTTACGAGATTTTCTTCTATCAATCTGTAACCGCCTCGAGAACCATAATATACCCCCCGCTTCTGTGAGATGTTAGCACGATTTCTGGCGCGAACGCTCTTCAAATCATATAAAATCGCAAGTAGATGAGACAATTAGAAAATTATAGATACAAGTAGAGTTTTAGAAAAATGTAACCTGAAACTTTTAGAAAAATGTAACCTGAAACTTTTAGAAAAATGTAACCTTAAGTAGAGTTTTACAAAAATGTAAACATATGACATGGATACTTAACCTGAAACTTTTCAGTAGCTCGGTTCGCCTTATAATTATCCCATTGTTGCTGAGTGATGTTGGGGTACTTTGTCGGTGGGCTCTTATGCATCTGCCCCGTCTCCTTGTCGACATACAAGTGTAATTTGGCAAGGTCACACCTCCACTGCCTTAAGACTGCCGCTGCCTTACGTAATAGATACTTATCATGGCAGTCTGGAATATCGAAAGCTTCCTGCATCATCCTCATATATACTAATAAGCGGCTGTCTAATATCATACCTTTATACGAACCTTTATACGGCTTCCTGCCTTATGTAATAGTAACTTATGCAAAATAAAATGGTGTTTAGCTAAAGATATTATCATACCTTTATACGTTTCAAGAGTAAGTTCTGCAATGCAGGATTTATATTCCTGAAATTATCTAAATCAATAGGCACAAACTGTTTGGTTGTAACTCCAATCCAAGTTGATAAATGGCTAGCATTTGGACCAGCAGGAACACCTTTCACACTCCATTTTATTTCCATCGGCGTTTTTGCCGCTATAGCTGCAAGGGCTGCAGAGCACTTCGAAGCACCCCTCTCATCAGGCTTATCCCCCTTATCATTGTTTTCTACTCTTTTCCGTTTTTCACCCATGATAATCCTAAGACACTAAGACCTTCAAAAGAAATGAAATAGTAACGGAACAGAGTCATGCATACAGCGATTCTAAAACCCTAAGACCTTAAAATGAATGAAATAGTAACTGAACAAATAAAGAGTCATGCAGAGATTCGAAAACTCTAAAAACTTAGAAAGGAATGAAACTAGATGATAAAGAGAACGATAAATAGAAAATGAAAACAAAAAGATGAACTTCAATCTTAAAACCCTAAAGACGAAACACAAAAATTACCTGATAAAGAAAATGAGAACAGGGTGATGATAAAGAGAACAGGATGAGATCAGGAGTACGAGGAGGATGATGATGATAATAAACAAAAAGATTTGTGTTGTAAACGAGGATGATTGTAAACGAGGAGGATGATGATGATAATGTACGTGTGTAAAATTTCCTCTATAGGATTGTAAATTATTTTTTATTAAGAGAAACTAAAGGGTTTATTAAGAGAAACTATTGACAACGGTTATCCTACAAACCACCGTTGTTATAGAGTAATGCCAACGGTTAAAGCACACCCGTTGTAGAAAGTAATAACACTAAGACAACGGTTTATTTATTATAACCCGTTGTTGAAAGTAATAACAACGGTGAAATTCTAAAACACCGTTTTTATAGATTATGTATATTTTTTTAAATTTTTCAGATACGCGCGCGCGGTATTAAAATTTGAGGCACGAAATAAACTCATTAACTTTGCTCTAAATTAATTTATTTAACTTTGATTGCTCTAAATTTAATTTAATTTATTTTACTTTGCTCTAAATTTTATATTATAGGCGTAAGTTACGTTTAATTATTAGCTCGGATCGGGTTTGGCCTGAGAATCAATTCCAATCGGGTTAGATTCGGCGGGTTTAATTTGTAATTAATAACTTTATCGATCGGGTTAGTTATTATTATTAGTTTATTTGGTTCAATTCGGGTCGAAGCGAGGGTCCTTTCGGCTTTCAATTCGTGTCTGTTTCGGGAATGATTATAATTGGGCGGGTCGTCGATAATTTCCGGGTCAAGCGGATGTGGTATATATATATCGAGTCTAGATAGGGATCCTCGAATCGTGTCATTTTCTTTTTAATTAAGGAACTGGTTATTATAATTATCATGCATCACTAGTTAACCTGAAACTGATCGATCGGGTGGCCAGGCCAGCAGTTACGGATCGGGCAATCCACTATCTAGAGCAAGTAGCTACGTACTTCGGGTCGATCGTTTTTGGGCCGGGTCGGGGGCACGTGTCATTATTAACCTCGTATATATGTACTACTTATTGCAATTAATAATATTGATGATAATATAATATTGATGATATATATATAATAATTAATGATGATGACTTCCGGATCATTAATTAACGCTCGTACTACTTTAATTTGCAATAATAACAGATTCATCAATGCACATGCAAGTAAGTATTATATATACACGTCAATGTTTCCCAAATTAAATAATGATGATATATATATATATGGGGTCGATCGACTTCGTTCATCCAAGTACGCTAATAAAAGGGACGGATGTAACACCCGGAAATGTACCCTATTTTTTTAGTAGAAATATTTTACGGATACTTTTCAGCAATTTTGAAATGTACCCTATTTTTCTAGTAGAAATATTTTACGGATACTTTTCAGCAATTTTAAGTTTTAAATTAGCTTTTTATGTTTCGAGTCGAATTTAGAATTTCCGAGTTCGTATTTGGAATTTCTGCGAGATTCCATGAAAAAGCCGTCTTAAGGCGAGTTTGACTTTTTGGTTGACTTTTCCTTATTTATACTCATATTTCCTTAACCTAATTCATTACTCCAAAAACAAACACAACTTCCTTCCTCTTTAAGAAAACCCAATTCTTGCCTCCTTAGCTTTTTACGATCTTTGATTCGTCGTAACTTCTTCGTTACTTGATAGAATTTACGTAAGTTTATCTTATTCTTCCTCCCGTACCTTCCTCTATCCATATTGGTAATAAAATTACCGTCTTTCTCGCTTTTTAAATAATCCGTCTTTCTCAAGATGAATTTTATTCATCTTTTACGATCTATATGTAGGTGGTGACCTCCAAGATCCCGACAAAGACTATTACCTTATTGAAGAGGAGCTTGACGATTAGTAGAGTCGCTTAAAGGTAACGGTGAAGGGTTACTCGATATCATTTACGTGTTTTACATGATTTCCATGTTAGAATTTGTTTTTTTGGAATACAATTAGAAAGCTTAGAAATTATGATTTTGATGATGATTGTTGTTAGTTGATGATTGTTGATGATGAATATTGATTGTTGATAGTTGATAGAAGTGAATTATGAAAATTGGAAATGATAGAAATAGTGTTGTTGTTCTCGGGTGAACTCGTGCAAATTCACAGCACCGACCCTTTTTGGTAGAATGCTCATATCTCCTTCGTTACTTGTTTGTTTTGGGCTTGTGACCACTCCTTGGAACCGTAAGAGGATAAGATATCACCTCGACTTGGAATTTCTGCATTCCCATATCTAGAACTCTAGTTATAACAGTTTGAAGTGAACCCTTGATTAATTTAGTTTCCAAACTTGTCGTTTTGGAGAGTTATCTATGTTTCTTACTTATTATGCTTCTTAAACTTGGTCTAATGCTTGGGTATCATGAATTGATTCATGTTTTGGATATATGATATCTCATTCGCATGTATCACATGCTTTGTGACGGTTTTCGATATGTTCCCACTTTGAGTCGGTTTTTACAAATGAGTCGGTTTGAGCACTATTTTGTCTTGTGCTTTGTATTCTCATTCCCTTGGCTACCTTTCCGTTCGTAAGGCTGGAATGGCGGAACGGAGAGGTATCCTACTGCTTAAATGCATGTGTTAGTGGGCATACGACGACGTTGTTGGGAGTTGAACGCTATGCGTTGTTCGACCCGGCCGTCAAATGTTGTGTACTTGCGAGGTGGTGTTATTTGCATGTAGCGTACCGCTTGTTATGAGGCTTGAGCTGTTTTTCCGCCTCTTTCGTGAATTGATCTACCGAATTTGGGTACTCGGCATTTATTATTATAGCCCGAGTCTTGGATGCAAACGTTTTAAATCGCATGTCCGAATCGGAACACGTTATATTCCGAGATCCTGGCCAGTTTTAGACTAGGACCGGATATTTATTATCGTCGTGCTACCAGGAGGAAATTAGTCTACATACGCGAAATGTTTTATCGTGTATGCTTTCAGGGAAATGTTTTATCCCGTGGATGCCTTTTAATCATACTTGCCATGTACACGATGCTAGTGCGTTTCATTAACCGTGAGAGATGTCGTCTTGTGTCGTTCTTGAATGCCTGATTTCATGATATTGTTCATGGTCATTGCATGATTGGACACCGTCAATGTCTGGGTTCGTGAGTGGATGATAATATGTTGGTTTTAATGTGATCATCGCATGACTTGACTTGGTTTGTCTGTTGAGTCTCAATCTTATCATCTTATACCGCTAACGGTGAGATGCAAGCCCTAGTGAGCGTATTCGATTGCCTAAGAGTGTCTTTCCCGAGTCTTTGAATATCATGATGGATTCGGATTTGTGCCTCTTATGTTCTTATCCTTATCTATAGAATTGCCTATCTATTCTTATCGCAACTCACATGTATATATATATATGCATGCTTTACTTTTGTATTTCCTTATATGTACGTTTAATGTGATATGGCTGGGAGAACCCGGAGTTACTCCCCACTGATTGTGGCGTTCATGTTTTTCATGAATGAACAGGTTGCTTGCATGGATGGCTTGTTGCTTTGACTATTTTGGGTTCGGGTGTGAGCTAGCGGGCGTTGTCCCTGGATGAAACACCTCTAGACGTTGTTTAGCTAGTTGCTAAATCGATTAGAAAAATACCCCATCTATTTCGAAAATACCCCATCTATATTGTAAGATCACTTTTACTTGTTAACCTTTTGGAGAGACTTCGTCTCTTGGTGTGGTATAATTCGTACTCTAGTTTGTAATATCTGACACTCCTCGTATTCTTTCCTTGCATGTATAAAAGTTTTTAAAACTTCATATTTCCGCTATATAATTCACATGCTTGTATGTTTTATCTTTCCGCATTCGCGAGGGTTGTCACAATCAGAGCATAGGATGTTGCATGCAATCGGTTTTATGAAGTTTTTACGAGTTATGGTAACAAAATAAAACTAGAAAATTTGTGATTTATATGATAAAGTCACGAAACTTTGAGTGTGAAATACCTTCTGGTCCTAAAAACGTTTTAGGTTATTTTGATGATTTATGGAAGATTATTGCTTTATTTAATGATTTTTAGTTAAATAAATCCATTTTAATGAGTAAAATGAACATTTTATGACTAAAATAGTTAGCTTTAGAATATGGCCATGAACTTTTAGTATGATATCACATGCATATTTTACCTACTGTATGTAAAATTTGAGATAAATATTATTTATTTTGCATGATTTATGATTTTTAATAGTTAAAAAGGCATAAATAGTGATTATTTTGGCATAAATAGCTAAAATAATTTTTTGGCTTGAGAAAAATTATCATATGTTGCATAAATATTTTACATATCATATGTATAAGTTGAAAATTAATTAGATTTATTTTCGTGTGGTTTTAGTATTTTATTTGATAAAATCGATTAATGGCAAATTTATTTTTCTCTAAAATGATTCGAAAATTTTTGACAAAAATTTTTATATGAAGATGTTCCTGGAAATGTTCCAGAATATTCAAAATTTTATTTTTCAAATTTATAAATTATTGTAATTTAATTTTGAATTATTACATAAAAGTTATGTTAAAAAGGGTCAAAACCGAGCAATAATGCAAAACCGAGTTGAATTATCGTCAAATAATTAGTGGAGACTAATTTTTGAGTCCTAAATAGTTAGGGTAATTAACTTGGGCTTAAATTTGATTTAAGTATTAATTTGTGATTTTAATTGGTTATTATCAAGCATTTCCATAAAACCGGGTTTATATACGATATAAGGTTATTAGGGCGATTTGGCACATTAATATTGCATGAGTTTACATATAATTATGATGCATTTTGAGTGAATGAATGTCATTTTTATTTATGTAATTTTTGGAATTATGTAATTTGTCTTAGTATGGCCTTAGTCTTTAATCGATATTACCCGAAATGTATGGGAATATTGATTCGGTTGTAATTTAATGTGATCTCGTATTACTTTTATTGTATTATTTCATTTTATTTTCAAATTTATAATAGAATTGCCTTGTAATTTTATTATATCATTTGTAATCCCGGAGTTTCCTAAAGATGGTGCCATTTGGAAAGGCGTTCCAAAAGGAAGACGGTGTCCTTGGGAGGCGTGCAAATGAAGTTCAAGGGACCAAGGAGTTGGTTTCCGAATTTGTAATAGTTAATTTGATTTTCTATTATTTTAGGAAGGTCATACTAGGAATTTATTTTATGTTTGCATTTTATTTATAAGTTACATGCATGCCAAATCGCCACTTAAACAACACATGCATTTTATCGAGTCAATCGACCGCGTCAATTATAATTATCGATAGTTCACCTATTTAATTCACTTAAAAGAAGATAGATAACATAAATTGACTTGACCTCTATTTTTATAATTGAGACTTAGACTTACAAATAGTAGAACCCATGAATCCCAATTTCGTAAGGAAGTAGGTTCGGCTCACTGAGGTGCTAAACTTATTACGTTGGGTAAGTGGGGCACTAAATCGTTATTGCATCGAAATTTGGTTGAACTCAACGGAAAGACTAGGTTCCGTGGCCCATGTGTTCCGGGCTAAAGATGACAATAAAGTATTTCATCGACCAAGAATTCTAATTGTAGAATTGGTTAAAGAGTTAACCCACCAAGTAATATTAATAAAGGTCGTGGTGTCCGTGGCTCACATAAACCCGAGTTGATATAAGACTTGGGTCTTGGAATCATTTATGTAATTGGGTAGAGGTCATTATATAAATGTTGAACTTGCTTAAAGTGTTTACAAGTTTATAAAACGATAAATGTTGATATTCCTTTCTTTTTCTATTTTGTAGTCCAACTCATTTTAATTCGCAATGTCGGAAAACAACAATAACGAGGCTCGACCTCCACCACTCACCACCGTATCATGGCTAAGGTCCTTCATGGATTGTTGTAAACTTGATAAGAATGGTTCAAACTTCACGGATTGGAATGGGCAACTACGCCTGGCCGCCGAAGGTGACGGTAAGCGGTTACCTAACCGAGGCGGCCCCTCCCACTCCAAATGCGAGGTCATCGAACGCCACTAGGGAGGCCTACCACAAAGAGTCGGCGACAATCAAGAATGTCTTGATCTTTTCGATGGATAGCGAGCTTCAACGTAATGCCATAAAGATGGCGACGCATATGAAATATATTCTAAGATCGTGACCATGTTTTCACGAGCTCCAAGAATTTTGAAATATGAAGCCGCGTCCCAATTTTTCGACCTCAATATGAAGGAGGGTCATAGTGTTAGCCCTCACGTGCTCAAAATTATTGAGTACGTGGAGGTGCTTAAAGAGCAAGGAATAGAGATTCCTGAGCCTCTCATCATTGACCGCATACTTCACTCCTTAAGTAAGATCAAAGGACTTCAACATGCAAAATGCCACTGTCACGGTTCATAAATTGCACAAGATGCTTGTGCAAGCTGAACGTGACATGGGTTTTCAAGCTAGCTCAAGTAAGGATGTTTTGAACATCAATGTCAAGAGCAAGACGAAGTTCAAGAAAAGTGGAGGCAAAGGGAACAGGGGAGGCAAGCTCATTCACTCCTATCAAGGCAAAGGAAAAGCTATTATGAATAACTCTTCGAAAGGCAAGAAGGGAGCCGTGTCCGAAGACAAGTGTCATTATTGTAAAGGCACGGGCCATTGGAAGCGTAATTGCTCCAAGTACTTGAGAGACATCAAAGCTGGACGGGTTCTTCCAGTTGGTAATGGTTCTCCCCACAGTTTTTGTTATTGATACTCATCTCAACTTTGGTATTTTGATACGAGTTGTGATTCTCACCAATCTTTTTTATCACATTTAGGGCATGAGAAGAAAGACAAGGCAAAGCAAGCCTAGGAGGATCTACGAGGAAGCTAGGGTAGCCAACACGTAGAGGAGACCTATGATGGGCTTGGCGATATTTTTCTATTTGTCTTCTATGTTATTATTGCATTTTAATTATTGGTTTGTTGAACTATTTCATTTCCATGTTTTGACATGGAAAGTATTTAAAATTCCTTTAAACAATTGTTGTATTTTGATGGTGACTTGGCTTTCAACCCAAGTCACTATGTCTATGGAATTTATTTTATGTTCTTAAACCTTTTCATCATGCAATGTTAGTATCATGAAACATAAACGACTAGATTGATCTTAAAATGAATATAATGATTTGATCATTATGAATAACCAAAGTAAAGAATGGGATTCTCACTTTGGCATTGTGACAAGACGTCACAACTTATTTGGGATAAGAAAGGTCAATTGCATAAGTCAAAGTGAGTTGACGAACTCACACTTGGAGATTTACAATCCATATAAAACCCAAGATAAGATCTTTAAATACGCCAATTAGACTCCATACTAGATATGGAAGGATTAAGAATCCTAAATTTGTTCAAGACATGAATAAGAGCCCAAGTATTTTGCTTAAATAGAGTGAGTCTATAGAGAAGCTAGAATATTAAAGTCTAAAAAAATAAGTCTACTATAGATCGCTCGAAGTTAATAAAAGATTAACAAGAGCATTATACCCCACTTATACCTGGAGGACAAGCTGTTTGTGACGAAGGAATAGATCTCATTAAGCTTTCCTTACGAGAATTTTCTCATTTACACCTAAAGAAACAAAACTGTTTGTGGCTCATGGTGCTATCCTTCATGTAAATAGGCGTATTTACTAAAGGATAGAGTGGGAGAAAATATACCACAAACAAAGACAAGATAAAATGTTCTTAAGTCATCCAAGGTCGAATGCTTATAAGTAAAAATATCTACTTTTTGAAAGTGATAAGACTATGATCTATGAGTTGGCGGTTATCATTCTAAATTTAAAATTGTTACATAAAAAGCCATGCTGTATAAAGATGGATTATATATAAGTGAAATCACTTGGATAGGTTTGGACCTCCCCAAGGTGAATAAAGCTTTATTGTAAAGTATTATATATAAGTTAAAATATAACCATCTTTGAAATTCAAGAAAATTGTATCTACACCACGTATATGTATGACAACTGACAAAGAGTTTTTAAAAGTTACCTTTCTAAATGGGCATTTAAAAGTAAACTAGTTGTCATACAAAACTTAGGAGATCAATGTGTGATCCTAAGAGAACACTCATGGCATAACAAGAGAGAATGATTTCCTTGAATTGTCGAAGAGCTATGTTTATGCGTGCAGTTAAGTGGGAGCTAGATTTATCATGTATGGACATGAGGATTAGTGGGAGTGAAAATCATCATGTAGTGAAATGAAGATTAGTAGGAG
>JAIUZE010074392.1:170682-218812 GCA_022085475.1 Heliosperma pusillum | reverse complement strand
GATCATTTTTAGACACTAATTAACCGTCCCTGAGATCGACACTCTTACCACACCACTATATCCTACACCAAAATGGTGGCGTTGTCGGGGACGGTGTATGTTTAATTTGATTGTTTTTAGTTTGCTTTAGTTTTCTTTTGCCTCTTGTCTTGAGAAACCTAGTTTCTCGAGGCATTCTCACCGTTTACATTTAGTTTTCTTGTATGCCCAGGCGAGCTCCCCCAAAGGATCAACCTCCAATCGATCCCGAGATCGAAAGGACCTTTAGGAGACTTCGCAAGGTCTTCAAAACTGCAAATAGAAGCTCTTCTTTGAATCCGATTACTACAACGGAGGAGCCTCTACCTTCGATTGAAGAAATGGAAATCCGGGAAAGTAACGAGGTAGAAATTGAGCATCCAAGGGTAGAGAATAATTGGGAGGGTTCTGTGCCGATTGCGGAATTTGTGAATCCTTTTGGAATCCCACCAACCATCCCACTTCCCATCCAACCACCCACTCTCCTAAGAATGCCTAAATTCTCATCTCACTCCATTCCCACGGAAGATACTCTTCCAAACACAACCCCCGTACCACAAAATCTAACCGGAAATTTCATTGCTAAAACCGCTTTTATCCAATTGGTGGAGAGGAACCAATTTGGAGGTATGCCAAGTGAAGACCCCCTCATCTACACGCCGTTTCTCAAACAGGAGTGACTCAAGACCAAATTCGATGGGTCTTGTTTCCTTTCTCTCTTATTGGAGCGGCAAAACGATGGTTGAAAAGTCTTGACAAGGTTACTCTAGGTATTGACTTATGGAAGAAGCTAGCTCTAGCTTTTTATCAAAAGTTCTATCCACCGGAAAAGACAAATATGTTGAGAGCTAAGATAACCGGCTTCAAGTAAAGGGATGAAGAGTCACTCTATGAAGCTTGGGACCGATTCAAGGAGATCATTCGTTCTTGCCCTCACCATGGTTTGAGTGAGTGGTTCTTGGTGCAACAATTTTGGAATGGGCTTTATGAAGATGCTAGAGGGATCTTGAATATGGGATCAAATGGAAGGTTCACGGAAGTAGATGATGCTCAAACTTGGGCACGAATAGAGGAGATGGCGGCCCATAACTCACAATTTAGTAGGCCAAGGCAAACTCCTAGGGGAAAGCATGAGGTGAGCTTCGTCACCCAAATGGGAGCCGACTTTGGAGCTCAACTTAGCTCTTACATGGAAGCAATGAACCTCAAAATGGACCAACAAACGGCTCTATTCCAACAAGCTCAAAGCTCATTAACTCAACCACCCATCCAACAAGTGAATGCTATGGTGATGGCACCAAGCTTACCTCAAGAGGTTTGTGAATGTTATGGAACATTTGGTCATGACTCTCAAGAATGTAGAGGATCCGTGGAACAAGTGAATGTCTTTCAATCTTATAGGCAAGGAACCCCCTACTCCAACTTTTACAATGAGAACACAAAGAACCACCCAAATCTCTCATATAAAAGCCAAAATGTTCAAAACCCTCAACCACAACCATATGTTGCCCACTACAAGAATATAGTGTATTAGCGACGGAAATTTTGCGACGGATATGTAATCCGTAGCAAAAACATACTTGCGACGGATTTTGCGACGGGAATTACTAGTTGCGACGGATTTGCGACGGATATTCCGTCGCAATACATTTTCACATATGGCGCCCAACTTTTCACATGGCGGGAACGTATGCGACGGAATTGCGACGAAATATCCGTCGCTTAACAAGATACTGCGACGGACTTGCGACGGATAGTCCGTCGCAGAGGTGAAAAATTGACTGAAAAATTGACCAAAGGTGGAAGACACGTGTTTTTTTCTGCGACGGAATCTCCGTCGCAATACCTTATTTTGCGACGGAAAATCCGTCGCAAAGGTGAAAAATGACTGCCACGTGTTTTTTCCTGCGACGGATTTGCGACGGAAATTCCGTCGCAGGGTCTTTTAAATGATTAACCTCGCGTCTCTTCCCCTTTACCGAAATCATTTTTATTAAACCTAAATCCCCAAATTGACGACGGCGACGACGACGACAACGACGACAACAACAACGACGACGGCCACCACAAAGACCACCACGACGACCCACTAAATTCTTCCCTCCTCTCTCTCAGGTCTCTCTCTCTTTCTTCTCTTATTTATGTTTTTATTTGTTTTGTTCCCTCCGGCCACCCACCGGACCACCCACCAAACCACCCCCCTCCTTTTCCCCTTCCCTGGGTCACCCTTTCCCCTTCCCCTTTCCCCTGCCCCTGGCCGGACCCCGCTGCCACCACCGGACCACCCCCTCCTTTTCCCCTTCCCTTTCCCTTTCCCTTTCCCCTTTCCCCTGCCCCTGGCCGGACCACTCTCTGCCACCCACTGGACCACCCCTCATTCTTTCTCCTGCCCCTTTCCCCTCATTGATGAGTATTCAAGTTGTGAATATGTTAGTAAGTTACTACCTTTTCCCAAATTTTGATTGAAGACGGATCGACCCGTCTTAAGTTTAAGACGGATTAAATCTTCCTTATAAAGGGCAAATAAAGTGTAAGTGGTTTATCTCCTCACTTATCTCCTCACTTAAGTTTAAGACGGATTAAATCCCCCTGTCGCCGCCCCCACCCCACTGCCACCCTCCCTCCTTTGAATTGTTGTAATTATTAATATAGATAATTATTATTACTCCCTCCGCCCCGGTCATTTGTCGTGCTTTACTTTTGTCACAATTATTAAGGAAATGTTGTTCATATATGATAGACTTAGTACCCGTTCAAGAATTACGCATTAGGTGTAATTCTTGAATAGTCCCCGTTTTGGGACTGTCTTTGAATCTTTAATGCCAGTTAGGTGGTAAATACTAATCATTTTTTTAATTGTTATTTGACGATTAAGTTTGGTTGACAGTTCCTTTAATGTTCTCTGAATACATATGGAGAGTGACAAGTCATTCAACATTGTGTATTTGGAGAACTGTAGGGAATTGCTGCCGAATTTTTGTCTCATAACAATTAATTAAATGATTAGTATTTACTAATGGTATGAAAGATTCAAAGATGGGTTTAGGTTGGAGAGATAAGGACCCCATGAACTCGAATATTATTTTTTTTTTGCAGGTGGAAGATGTTGTTGTTGTTGTTGTTGTTGTTGTTGGAGGTTGGAGGTTGGAGGTTGGAGGTTGGAGGTTGGAGGTTTGAGGTTGTTTGTTGTTTGTTGTTTGTTGTTTGTTGTTTGTTGTTTGTGTAATATGATGTGTATTAGTAGTTATTGTTGTTATTGTTGCTATTAGTAAACTTTTAGTTCTTGTTGTTATTGTTTTGAATATTTATTTAAGTCGATAATAATAATTATAAACGTGTATGTATATTTGAAATGAAAAGAGTACAACGAGCATGGATTTATGAAAGATTGGATTGTAATAAAAAATTAAGGCAGGAGTTTATAATGGCGTTAATGAATTCATTAATTATGTGAAGAAACAAGAAGATTACGGTAGATGTAAGGAAATTAGGTGCCCATGTGTAAAGTGTAGAAATCGCAAATTTTTAGTCGAACAAGAAGTACGAAAACACCTAGGGCTTTGGGGCTTTTGCGATGACTATTATGATTGGGTGTGCCATGGTGAAAATTTTCCCGTTGAGGAGAGGTCTGACAATCACTATAGGGATATGGTGGAGGATGCGTTGCGCGACAACATTAATGAAATTATAATGGAAAATGTTGACGCCGAAGTGGTTGATGAATCTCCAAATCCTAATGTACTAGCCTTTTTCAAAATGTTGGAACATGTCAATAAACCGGTGTATGAGGGGAGTCGTATCTCTCTGTTGCAGTCAGCTTCCCTGTTGGTAACTTTGAAATGTGAATACAATTTACCCCACAAATGTGTAGATGGTATCGCGTCATTTATAGGGGACATTATTCCTGAAAATCATGTTATGACGCGTAACTTCTATGAAACCAAAAATATTCTTAAAGCTATTCAACTGCCTTATGAAAAGATAGATGCGTGTGAAATAGGATGTATGTTGTTTTGGGATGATGATAGTCTTCTCGATAAGTGTAGAAAATGTGGTAGAGATCGATATAAAAAACAAAAGAATGCAAATGGCAAAAGGGTTGGGAAAAATATTTTAACTTATTTCCCAATAGGACCGCGTTTGCAACTGTAAGTTTCTTAAACTCGATATTAGACACTTCTAATATCATAATACATTTAGTTTACTCTTAAACTAAATAAATCTTATGCATGCATAACTCATAATGTCATAAGGAAGAAGAAATTGTTCCTTACATTGATAATAAACGATTTTGGGCACAAAATAGGACTCCTTCCTACTTTGTTCTTGAGCTTATAATATAGGGATGAATCTCCAAGTCCTTAGTGTAAGAACTCTCCTTTCGTTGCACCAAGACAATACCCCAAAAACACAAATATTACTACACTAGTAATATAAAAGTAGCCCTTAAAATATATTTTTAATAACTCTTATTACTACCTTAGTAATATTATTAGAAATTATGAACTCTAGATTTAGGAAAAACTTCTTAAGTTATTTCTAGTGTGAGAGTAGAAGAATTAGAGAGATAAGTTTGTTTCTACTTATGAGAACATGTAGTGAATTAATAAGAGAAACAACTTCTCTTTTTCTCTTCACTTGGAGCCGACACCCTACACTTGGGGAAGGGTGTTGCCTTTCCCTTTTGTTCTTCACAAGAAATTAGGTAGGTATCTAGGCTTAGGTTTGTAATCATATTGTTTAATTCTTAATTAGAACAATTATAATTACCTAAATCCTACCCTAATACCCTACCCAACCGGTTTTACAACATAAAATGGGTGTCCATTTTATTTTTGTAATTTGTCATTTGTCACATATGTGACATGTGACATGTAACATGTAATTAAGCTTATAAATGTACATTTAACTAATTTAAATGCAATTTCATAACAATTAATTTAGACTTAACATTTTAAGTCACATTTTATAATTACATGTAAATAAAATGGATCATCTCATTTTTGGTTAATATAATCTACAACAGTTTGTAATTATAATCGACCAATTTCACTTATCTCAAATGTTTTATAAACATGATGCATTCTTAGTAATATAACAATTAAATTATTAAAATGAATCTTATTTAATCATATTACAATAAGATATAATTCTCACTTTAAACTTGTTCAAATTAAGGGATTAATTAATCTGTATCGCTATACAATTAATTAATGTACATGATTAGGGGATTGTCCTTTAGGTGTGACCTCAAGGGATCAACTGATCACCACCGTCATACGACAGTAACGTCAAACTCAATTGAGCCAATCATTACCGATTTATGTTGACCAGCTGACAATAATATTCATCATCCCTTTTGTATTCTTATTATCGAGATTTAATTATGTGATCGCACTATTGTTGAGGACATTTACTCCAACAGCAACGACTTTATGCCACAAAACTAATTGCGGCAGAGATGCGGTGGCATCATGAAAATCCACGTGTCAGCGGGATAATGTCTCATCCAAGTGACTGCGAGGCTTGGAAACATTTTGATCGCATTCATCCTTCTTTTGCAAGTGAGCCTCGAAATGTTCGACTTGGCCTTTGTACTGATGGTTTCGCACCTTTCGGTCAATACGGAAAGTCGTACTCCTGCTGGCCGGTAATGCTCACTCCATACAATTTACCACCCTGGCTATGTATGAAAAGACAGTTTATGTTTCTATCATTACTTATACCCGGTCCGTTTAGTCCCAAAAAACGTCTTGACTTTTATTTACAACCGTTAATTCGCGAGTTGAAGCAGTTGTGGGAGACAGGGTTGTACACATACGACGTCTCTAGAAAGCAGAACTTTGATCTTAAAGCCGTACTATTATGGACTATCAATGACTTTCCTGCTTACGGCATGTTATCGGGTTGGTCAACTGCTGGTGAACATGCGTGTACATATTGTATGGAGAAGGAGACTAAGTCGTTTTGGCTTTATAAAAGTAAAAAATGGAGTTGGTTTGATTGTCATAGACAGTTTTTACAACCTGATCATGTTTTCCGCAAAGATAAAGTTAATTTTCGAAAAGGACGAGTAGAGAAAGATTTTGCTGCTACGAGATTAACGGGTGAAGAAGTGTGGGATTGTGTGAAGCATTTTCCCAAAGTTGTGGATGCAAGTAAAGCTGAATTGGACTAGTTAAAAGATTCTCGAGTTGGGTGGTGGAAACAAAGCATTTTTTGGTAACTTCCTTATTGGAGAACACTATTAATTCATCATAACCTTGATGTAATGCATATCGAGAAAAACTTTTTCGAGCAACTGATTCACACGGTGATGAATGTGAAAAACAAGACAAAGTTTACCCCACAAGCACAAGAGGACATGTTGACCGTTTGTTCTAAACAGCGAAAAATGGATTCATTCATTTTGAATAAAGAACAAAAGAAGGTGTTGTGTGATTGGATATCCAATTTGAGATTTCCGGACGGTTATGCTTCAGATCTGAGTAGATGTGTTGATAAACACGAGTTGAAACTACATGGATTGAAAAGTCATGATTGTCACGTGTTTATGGAACGTTTACTTCCAGTGGCTTTAAGACACCTTCTTCCGAAGAATGAGTGGAATGCTATAACTGAGCTTAGCCAATTTTTCAGAGATTTGTGTACTTCATCGATACAAGTTGAAAAAATAACTACTCTCGAGAACAACATTGCCGAAATCATTTGCAAGTTGGAGAAGATATTTCCACCATCTTTTTTTAACTCAATGGAGCATTTACCAATTCATTTGCCGTATGAACTGAAAATGGGTGGTCCAGTGCAATATAGGTGGATGTATCCTTTTGAGAGGTAATTAATTCCACCATTATCCAATTTTAACTTTAATTATTGCAGTCTATCTTATCCAAGTTTTTTATAGGTTCTTAAATCATTTGAAAAAAAAGATTGGAAATAAAGCGCGTGTTGAAGGTTCTATATGCAACGCGTATTTGCTTGAAGAAATTGCCAATTTCTGTTCCTTTTATTTTGAAGAGAACGTGGACACAAAAGCCAAGGATCTCGACGTACGCTCGAAAGAGCCTACGTATTCTACCTTACCTGAGATTTTTCAAGATCACGGGGGAATTTGTTCTGGAAAGTGTCGTGAAAGATTTTTAGAAGACAACGAATATGAGCGTGCACACTTATATGTTTTATCTAACTGTGATTTAGAAGAATTGAAGCATAACGAAGTGTAAGTAAAAAAAATCGTCCTTTGAAACTTTAATTATTAATAATTAATTATAACAACATGCATGTAAAAACTATTACTTAATTCGACATTTTTTATAATGAATATATAGGATGTTTGAAAATTATATCAAAACAGAATATCCCCAATTTCTCACAGCCGAGGATATTTTGAACAAATTTGACACAAGATTTCCCCAATGGTTTAGAGGACAAGTAAGTACATACTACATACTAACACCAGATTACTATTTTTTTTCAATTTTTTTTTAATACCTGAAGGTATTATAATATGTTAATAATTTAACAATGATAGGTAAACAACTTAAAAGATCCAGTTCTCATAGCCTTAGCACAAGGTCCTTCGAAAAGGGTGCGAACATGGAAACGTTATTTCATTAACGGATACAAATTTCGCACTTTCAAAGATGGGTTAGATTTGGAAAAATCTACACTTAATAAGGGAGTATGTGTAAGTTCGACTGAGGGAGCTGACTACTATGGAACACTCAACGAAGTTGTTGAATTGTCGTACACAGGCGAAAAAAGCACATATAATGTTATTTTATTCAAATGTGATTGGATAGATAATTCTGAAAAAGGAATGCAAATAAATAAGGATTATAAACTTGTGGATGTTAATCGAAGCAGAAAATTTCCGAAATATGATCCATTTGTGTTGGCTTATCAAGTTGAACAAGTTTATTATACTTCATATCCAAATATCAAAAGAGATAAAGATAAGTGGTCAGCAGTATTCAAAACTAAAGCCAGATCGCATGTTGATGCACCTATTGTCGAATCTGCGTTTCAAGAAGATGTTATTAGTAGTGAGACACTACTATCAATAATTGAAGTGGCAGATGATAATGAAATTATAGAGGAGGAGGAAGAAGAAGCTCAAGTAGAGGACAATAATGAGGAGAAGGTAGAAGAGGAGGAGAAGGAGGATGAGCAGAAGCGGAAGGAAGACGGAGCAGAAGATAAAGAGGAAGATAAAGAGGAAGATAAGAGAGGAAGAAGAAGATTTTATAGACTCCCTTTTTAAATACAACATTTCCGAAAACCAATATTTAAGTAGTGATGATGAATAAGATTATTTCTAATTCTTATATTAGTTGAAACTACTTTTTCTATATGTGTGGTCGTTTGTAAAACAATTTATAGTTTTTATTATTTATTAATACCAATATATAGTTTCTTGTCATTTAATTGTACATACATGTTTGTTAATTCATGACAACTTTGAATAGTTTAGTTTTTCTCTATATGGCGGGAGGACGAAGAAGAGGTAGTACTAGTAATGTAGGAAACAGAGGGCAGGAGGATGAGAATGAACAAGTGAATGACAGGAACGTGCCACCGCCCCAGGTGGAGACTACTACTCGCAGAGTCCGCCTCGATCCGGATGAGGAAACAGGTGTATGGTAAGACTAGTTCACTTTTACTTTAATTGTTTAATCATAATTATGATTATTCAAAAATCATAATATTTATATATAATGTATGTATTTAACTATGATTATTAATTTCAGGTTCAGTGACGCAGATGTGGTTAAACTGATCTCGGAGACCATAATCTGCGGGTACAAGGAGCATGCGCCATGTTGGAAAGAGGCGTCAAATAATTTGCGGTCGTCTTGGTGGAACTGGTTTGAGGTATAATTATTTAAAATATTATAATTATATCTATTTAAATTTGTTTTTCTCAATTTATCTTTGTTATTGATTTTTTATTTTTTTATTTATTCACTTAATATTTTCCTAACTTTATGCTTTTAATCATGACAGCAAAAGGTTTCTTTCGATCCTCGCCATACAGATATGGTAAGGAAATCTTGGGAAGACGCCATGAAGACCCGTTTACGTCATATGATCTACCGAGCCTCGCAGAAAGACGAGGAGCACAGGCCGAGTTGGATTCCTTTGGACTTGTTTAGAAAGCTTAAGAATAGGCTTGTCGAAGATCCTGGTTTCGTTGTGAGATCTCAATCAGGCGCGGCTAATCGTAGATCGGGATGTGAAGAGAAGGGAAAGGCGTTGCCTACTCACATTATGGGTAGAAAAAACACCTTGAGAATCATGGACGAAATGGTAAATCTAAATCTTCTTTCATTTTTTATTTATTTATCTAATTATAATTTAATACTTATATATATGTTATACTAACAAGTATTTAAATTGTAGGTCGATAAATCTTCAACTGGTATCCCAAATGCGGTGCAAGTCTTAGAGAAGACAAAGAAGCACCCGTTCCGTGGATGGTTATCAAAAAAACCAGCTCAACTCTATGTAAGTTATGCATTTTTTTGTTAAGTGATTTATGTTTAATTTGTCATTTATATATTTAATTACATTAACTACTTAATTTAAATGACAATTACTAATTCTGAACTTGTTTGTGATGCAGAATAAGATCATATCAAAGAAGTCTGAGCTTCAAACTCAAGGAGTCGAAAACATCGACGATAATGAGATCTATTATGAGGAGACTGGATTTGACGAGAAAGGAAGATGCTACGGATTGGGACCAGCGGCGAAGCATTTGTTTGACCATCATAGGCACCCTGTTGCTACCTCAAACCCGACTCAGGGCACCCCAAGTTTCGCTACTAAGCTGTCAAAGGAGAATGCTGCACTTAGACAAGAGCGCGACGAGCAGGCTAAAAGGATTGCAGCTATAGAAGAGTACTTGAGTCAGGTTGCAAGAAATTCTACTCAAAACTGCAGAACTGGAGGTCCTAACCAGGGTCGAGACGACTTTGATGATGATAGGGGCGATAATGCTAGGTCCAACCCATTCACCCCTTTCCCTCCTTTCCCTCCAATCACTCCACTGACTTGAGTGATTAGTTAACTATTTGGTACTTTGAACCTTTTATTTGTAAGACTTTAATTACTTTTATGATATAAAATCAAAACTTTGTTCGGTTTTGTGTTACATTAGTAACTTTGTTGGGCGCGTAACTGCTGGAAAACTTCTGTAATTTGCAGGTTTTTTGTCGTTTTAACGCGTATAAGGGGATGCAGGAAACAGGCAGATCCTGAAAAATACAGGCATTATTGCGACGGAAATTCCGTCGCAAACATTGACTGACTTACAGCCAAGTCAAACACAAAGTCAATCTTTGCGACGGAAAGTCAAAATGTTGCGACAGAATTTCCGTCGCAAAAGTTGACTTTATGTTTGACTTGGCTGAACAGGTGGCAGTCAAGTCAAACATTCAGTCAACAGTTGCGACGGAAAGTCAACACTTTGCGACGGAAATTCCGTCGCAACTGTTGACTTTATGTTTGACCCCAATTCAAGTCAGTCAACTTTTGCGACGGAGACTCCGTCGCAAATGCTTGACTTTCCGTCGCAAAACTGTGCGACGGAATAATCCGTCGCAATTACTACTGTTTGCGACGAAAATAAGCGACGGACACTATCCGTCGCAAATCCGTCGCAAATCAGTCTTTAGCGACGGAAATTCCCTATCTAGCAACGGAATAATCCGTCGCAACCCGAACTTTATTTTGTAGTGTGCCCCACCCATGAGAAAAAATCAACAAAATTTTCAAAGACAACAATACAATCAAAACCAACCTTCCTACAATCAACCACAATACAACCAAAATCAATACAACCCAGCACCACAAAATCAACCTCCCATGCAACCACAAGTTGGAGATCCAAACTTGGACATTCAAAAAGCGATCCTCCAATTGCAAAAAGACAACAAGCTAAAGATATTATCATCAATAACATCCTTGCCCACAACAAAATGCTTGAAACTCAAGTGACCCAAATAGCCTCGTGGAGTTCCTATAGGGGAAAAGGTCAATTACCTCCTCAAGGTAACCCACCTAGAAATGAAACTGCCAATGCCATCCATTTGAGGTGTGGAAAGAGTTATGAGGGACCAAGAATGCCAATTGAAGATGATAATGGTGAGGGAGACAAAGTGGAAGATGATGGGCCAATTGCAAATGAAGTTGTTGAATTGGATGACAAGGAGGAAGAGTGCTCTTCAAGTGAGCAAGTTGTTGTCGAAAAGAAGGATGATGTGGTAACAACGAACAAGAAGGTCGAGGAGCCTATTGTGATAAGGCTACCTTTTCTTTCTAGACAAGCCAAAACAAAGCTTGACAAGCAATTAGGCAAATTCATGGACATTGTCAAGAATTTGGAGGTCTCCATTCCATGCACCGACCTCATCACTCAAATTCCCGCGTATGAAAAATTCATGAAAGACATCCTTACAAGGAAGAAGTCATTGAGTGGAGTTGAAACCGTGGCATTTACCGGTGAGTGTAGTGCCTTTCTACAAAACCCAACCCCTCCAAAGTTGAAAGATTCGGGTAGTTTCTCCATCCCATGCACCATTGGCAACCTAACAATTGACATGGCCTTGTGTGATTTGGGAGCTATTGTGAGTGTGATGCCATATTCCATTTGTGAGAAACTTGGCATGGGGGAACTTAAATGTACCAACATCACACTCAAAATGGCGGACCGATCTACAAAGCAACCTTTGGGTGTATTGGAGGATGTCCCGGTTAGGATTGGAAAGTTCTTTATTCCGGTGGACTTCATAGTTCTTGATATGGCTGAGGATTCTCAAATCCCCATTATTCTCGGGAGGCCATTCTTGCACACCGCCGGGGCGGTGATTGATGTGAAACACGGGAGGCTAACCCTTGAGGTGGGAGATGAAAAAATTACATTCAACTTGCAAAATACCATGAAAGCTCCAAATCTGGGAGAATCTTGTTATTTCATTGATATCATCGATGCCTTTGTTTAAGAAGTGACACCTAGCTTCTTTATTAGGGATCCTTTGGAAGCTATCTTGACTTTGGAGCCAGGAGATATAATGGAGGAGCTACATGGGTTTGAATTTGACTTACTTGAAGCAACTTTGGAAGGAGAAGAGCTTGATGAACAACAACGTTTAAGAATTGAGTCTATCATCCAAACCTCTTGTGCGGTAGATATTGCGGTAGAGGTACAAGCTCCTTCTCTTAAACCCCTTCCTTCTAACTTGGTATTTGCTTATCTTGATGAGTCAAAGTGCAAACCTGTGATCGTAAATGCTAACCTTGATGATAATCAATTGAATGCATTGTTGTGTGTTTTGAGAAAACATGAGAGAGCTATTGGTTATAGCTTGGATGATTTGAAGGGGGTTAGCCCCGAATTGTGTATGCATAGAATTCACATGCAAGATGATCATGAGCCTAGAAGGCAACCTCAAAGAAGACTAAACCCCACTTTGCAAGAGGTAGTCAAAGGTGAAGTCATGAAGCTACTTGATGCCGGGATCATCTACCCAATCTCTTACTCCGATTGGGTTAGCCCCGTGCAAGTGGTGCCAAAGAAAGGTGGCACCACGGTAGTGAAGAATGATAAAGATGAACTAGTGCCTACTAGGGTAGTGACGGGATGGAGAATGTGCATAGATTATAGAAGGTTGAATGCCTCAACAAGAAAAAATAATTCCCCCCTTCCCTTCATTGATCAACTCCTAGAAAGATTTGCCTCAAACAAGTATTTTTGTTATCTAGATGGATACTCGGGATTCTTCCAAATCCCAATCGACCCGATTGACCAATCCAATACCACGTTTACATGCCCTTATGGCACTTTTGCCTATAGGAGAATGCCCTTCGGCCTTTGCAATGCCCCGGCTACATTCCAAAGATGCATGATGAGTATTTTTTCCGATTACATTGAGTCTATCATGGAAGTTTTTATGGATGATTTTAGTGTGTATGGGAAAGACTTTGATTTGTGCTTGCATAACTTGTCTTTGGTGTTGGAAAAATGTGAAGAAGTGAGTCTTGTTTTGAATTGGGAGAAATGCCACTTCATGGTAAATGAAGGGGTAGTTCTTGGACATCTTATCTCGGAAAAGGGTATCCAAGTTGATAAAGCAAAGGTGGAAGTGATTGAGCAATTACCCCCACCTTCAAACCTCAAAGGGGTGAGAAGCTTCCTTGGTCATGCCGGCTTTTATCGCCGGTTCATCAAGGACTTCTCCAAAATTGCTAAACCACTTACACAACTTCTCCTCAAGGATACCCCTTTCCATTTTACTAATGAGTGTGTTGAGGCATTTGCTAGGATAAAGGAAGCTCTTATCTGGGCCCCGGTCATGCAATCCCCGAATTGGGAATTGCCATTTGAAGTGATGTGCGACGCAAGCGATTATGCCGTTGGAGCGGTTCTTGGCCAACGGAAGGACAAAGCTTTGCATGCCATCTACTATTCTAGCAAGACCATTGATGAAGCACAAGTTAACTATGCAACAACGGAAAAAGAGCTTCTTGCCATTGTTTATGCTCTTGACAAGTTCCGTTCATATTTGATTGGCTCCAAGGTCATTTTTTATACGGACCACGCCGCACTTAAATATTTTCTTGCCAAGAAAGAAGCTAACCCCCGCCTCATTAGATGGATTCTTCTCTTACAAGAATTCGATTTGGAGATAAGAGATAATAAGGGTGCGGAAAATGCGGTGGCGGACCACTTGTCCCGGCTATGCTACAATGGAAGTAAAGATGACATGCTTATCAATGATTCATTCCCGGATGATTTTCTCTTTGCCATTAATGAAACCATTCAAAATCAAGCACCTTGGTTTGCGGACTTCGCCAACTACATTGTGGGCGGTGTCCTTCCACCGGGCATCAACCACAATCAAAAGAAGAGGTTTTTGTTTGAAGCTAAGAGATATTTTTGGGATGACCCTTTGTTGTTCAAGGAGTGTGGTGATGGGATGTATATAAAATGTGTTCCTCAATGGGAGTATGAAGATATCTTGAAAGGACGCCACT
Organism: Heliosperma pusillum; assembly: GCA_022085475.1. Taxonomy (NCBI): domain Eukaryota; kingdom Viridiplantae; phylum Streptophyta; class Magnoliopsida; order Caryophyllales; family Caryophyllaceae; genus Heliosperma; species Heliosperma pusillum. Next base: position 204,757 of record JAIUZE010074392.1, on the reverse strand, counting down.
CCTTTCCTTATGGAGGGCACCATGGGGCAAGCAAGTCCGTTGCCAAAATACTTCAATCCAGGTTCTTTTGGCCCTCTATGTTCCAAGATGTTAAGCACTTTGTCCAATGTTGCGATGCATGTCAACGCACCGGCAACATCTCTTGGAGGAATGAGATGCCCCAAAGGGGGATTCTTGATGTGGAGGTGTTTGATGTGTGGGGAATAGACTATCAAGGCCCCTTTATTTCTTCAAAAAGGAATAGGTACATTCTAGTGGCCGTAGACTACGTGTCCAAATGGGTTGAGGCGGTGGCTTCCCCTACCAACGATGCCAAAGTTGTCATCAATTTTCTAAAGAAGATCATCTTCCCCCGGTTTGGAGTACCAAGAGCTCTAATAAGTGATGGAGGCAAGCACTTTCATGAAAAATGACTTGACTCACTACTCCTTAAATACGGTGTTCATCATCGTACCGGTTTGGGGTATCATCCCCAAACTAGTGGGCAAGTCGAAATCTCCAACAAAGAGATCAAATCTATCCTTGAAAAAGTGGTCTCAAAGCACAGTAAAGATTGGAGTTCAAAGCTTGACGACACACTATGGGCATATAGGACGGCATTCAAAACTCCTATTGGAATGTCGCCTTATAAGTTGGTGTATGGCAAGTTGCTCGATCGAGCAACCTCTTTTTCAGCCCCTTTTTCGCTGTTTTTCGAACTTTGACCAGCAACTCCCATACTTTCATTGGTTTCATCCCCTATCATTTTAGTCCCACTCCTCAAGGTGATAACATTGACTTGTTCATGTGGAGGGTGTCCTTGAGGAGGAAGATTACCCGGTTGTTTGTATGGATTTTGAATTGCCAATTGGACAATTTGAGTATCCACTATCTTGTTATGCGCGAGCAATTGTGAGATCTGAGCATCTTGTATTTGTTGTATCATGAGACTTTTCTGCAACATGGCTTTCAATTCCGCCATATCATTACTTGGAGGTGGTGGAGGTGGAGCTTGTTGAAAGTTTTGGCCTCCTTGATTTGAACGGTTATAATGACCTTGGGAATTGCAATTCTGAGGAATCACATAAGAGGAACCTTGCTGCTGAGGTGGCGGTGGGGTAGGATTAAGAACATTCTGACTTCGGTAGGATAAATTGGGATGCTCTCTCGTCCTTTCATTATAAAAGTTAGAGTACGGTGTACCTTCCTTAAAGGATTGAAAAGCAAGTACTTGATCAACTGTACTCATACACTCGACTGCATTATGCCCCATAGCACCACATCTTTCACAGGTTGGCTCTTGATGAACCATGGCATGAACCGTTTGCTTATTTTCCAAGGACTTTGAAGTTTGTAACTCGGCAATTTTAGCAGTTAATGCCTCCAACTGAACTGCAACTGCATTATCCGAACCTCCTCTCCTCACATTACCCCTGGGATTTCCATACTCAGAAATGTGAGTAGCCATCTCATCAATTAACTTCCAAGCATTGGCATCGGTAGTGTTATTTTGGAATCTTCCATTTGCAGCAGAATCTAGCAATGTTCTCTAATCATCATATAACCCATTGTAAAACTGGTAGCATAAGAACCAAGTATCAAAACCATGATGTGGAACAGACTTGACAAGCTTTTTGAAGCAAACCCAGGCTTCATTAAACTTCTCATTGGGAGCTTGTTTGAAACTTGTGATTTGACTTCGAATGGCATTGGTTTTCTGTGGCGGAAAATATCTTTTGTAAAATGCAAGAGCCAAAGAATTCCAATCGGTGATGCCAAGTGCAGCCATATCTAACTCCCTCAACCAATCTTCTGCCCCGTCTCGTAGTGAAAAGGGAAACAACACCAACTTAATCTGATCTTGCGTTACTGACGCGGGGTTAGTCGCCCTCCCCCGGTCAAACAAAACTTATAATGCTCAATACCAAACTAATTAATGTAGTAGGGTAAGGAGGTCGAACCCAAAGGACAGTTAGGATTGGCTATCGATTTTTGTTCTTATCTAGTCTAGTTCGGACGAAGATGAGAGGTTCAAATGCTAAAGACGAGCTAGATGCAATAACTAAAACTAGCAATGAAGCAAGAAAAGATTAAACAAGGGTTAAAATAGACTAAGGTGAATGGGTTTGTTAATATAGGTATAGGTCGATTATAAAGAGGGTTAAAACTAGTCTAAAGGTAAGTCTAGATATGTCTTCACCTCTCGGTGCAAGACGGTCTCTAGGCAAGTCTCCACTTCTCGGTGTGAGACGAGCCCTAGCCCAAGGATCGGTCGGGATCTCGCCCTAACCTCCCCCTAAACATTCAAAATGCACACAAACACGTTACAAGTCAAGCTCTCACTCAAACTAGTAATTAAACATGGGAAATACTCAAACTACTAATTTAAGCATTTCTACAAACACCATGTGTGCACAAGACAAATTGACAATCAAAATACTCAATCTTTACGCCTAATTATCATAATCAATCTATAAACCTACACTAACTCCCCCATATACCTTAGTAATACACTACCCACTCATATTAATAAGGAAAATTATTAAAGACGAAAACTTGGATACAAAACTAGCAAAATAAGACATATTAAACATGTAAGCTAATTAGACAAACATTAAAGATTAGTTAAGTAACAAGTAAATGAAAATAAACATGAAAATAAAGAGGAAAGATTGAATTTTACCGATTAAGAAAGACGAGACGGAAAAGATACGAACTTTGAATAAAAACTCAATCTTTCGACTTAATCTTCATACAAAATCCGAGTGACGTAAACTATTACAAAATTTGGGGAAGAAATTAAACTAAGAAAATCTAATCTAATGAGACGGGTATTTCTTCCAGTGAGACGGTCTACATCTCTCTCTAAAAACATCTACTCTAATTCTCTAACTCAAAAATAATCTCCCTAGTCTTATACTAATCTCATAGAATAATAATGTGTGTTTGCTTTTTGTTGGACTTTCGTCTGGTCTCACAGTCTCACACCCAGCCTGCTTTTCTACTTTTTTTCTTTTTGTTTGTTTCTTTGTGTGTCAGTCTTCCCCTTCACTTCCTTCTTTTCTTTCTTCTTTTTTGGTCCGTCACTTTCCCACTTCTTTTGTCTGCTTCCTCTTTCAAAAAGCTACCACCAACAAACAAAATCAACATCACGCATAATTTGGGTCTGGGCCGGTAGACGGGCAGCCGTTGGTACTGGCCGGCTGGCGGTGGCTGCCTTTTCCTCCGTCTTCTTCCCGTATTGACTGACCCAGACGGTCATGCCGGCTGCCGGTGGGGTTGGCCGGCTGGAGCCTTCTGTTTTTCCTCCGTCTTCTTCAACATCTCCCAATCTTGTCGTCTCCCCAGCCGGTATGACCGGCCGCCGGTGGTCCTGGTCGGCTGGGGCTCTCTGCCAATTCTCCTCTTTTTTAGCGAGTTTGGAGGGGGTGGGTGGCCAAGCCGGTGGGCCGGTTGCCGGTGGCTCCACCGGCTGGCACCTCTTTCTTCTTTTCTTCTTTGGCTGCTACTCTCCTCTGTCCTCTCTCTTCTCTTCTTTTTTTCTTTTCTTTCTTTTTCTTTTTCTTTTCTTTCTTTTCTCCTTCTTTATTTGTTTTGTGACGGTTTCTCGATTCTCATCCCGTCTCGTCCTTGTCTTGGCATATTTCCTATAAATTGAGACGGAATTAAATAGTATGAGAGTACACGGGATAAGGGCCAAAATACGATAAAGCCGACGTTAAACTAAACTAAATACGCCAAAAAATAAGAAGTTAAAGAGGGGAAACGGTCTAAAATAATCGTATATCAGTTACCCCACCCGTTAAAGGAATAGAGACACAATAGTTGGTGAATTTCTCCATATGCTTAGCAGGATCCTCAGTAGGGCTTCCTCCAAACATATTCCGCTCCACCAAAGAGATATAAGATGGACGAATCTCAAAAGTACTATTACCCGTAGTAGGAAGTTTGAATCCCTTGGGAATAGATGCAACGGTAGGCTCCGAATGGCTGGCAAGAGTAGGCATGGTTGTAGTGGGTGCAGAAATATATGTATCCTCTTCTAAGGATGGTTTTTCTACGACGAATTCGGCGTAAACTGTTTCAAGCGTACTCAAGTCTTCCGCTTATTGAATTTCCTTCCATAAGTTTCGTCTAGCTTGGAGAGTCTTCTCTGGTTCGGAATCGTAGGGTACGAGATCAGACCTAGAACACCTGGGCATAAACAAAAAAACTATAAAAAAGGATGAGAACTGTCTCAAGGAACTTAGGTTCTCTGAGACGAAAAAGACAAACGAAGTCGAAACAAACAGAAAACTGTTGCCTCCCCGGCGCCAAATTTGGTAAGGGTAAAGTCGCGTCTCCTTAATCAAAGTAAACCTAAATCACTACTAACTAATAGTCAGCGGTAAGTAAGGTATCGAACCCACATGGAGGCGGTAGTATTCTAATCTGTTAAACTAGGTTTGTCTCTATAGTAACAATTTCGGGGTTTTGAGATTGAGTTTCTAGTCGAAAAGCAATCAATAATAATAACTAATAGCAAACAATAGAAAACAATAACAACTAATAGTAATAACAACTAATAATAACCAATAACAACTAATAATAAAAGGTTGAAAACAATAAGATTAAAAGTCTAGGGTCTCAGGTTCACTAGGATTATTGTTCAGGGGTAAGGATGTAGTCAACTATCATGTAATAAATTTATCTAAGGTCACAAGATCGGTCGATTCAATTATGCCCTTTAGATCTACAATTTAACATGCGATCGCTATCATTAAACGAGTTCTATTCAATTATCGTAGCTTATCTTAGTCTTAACCCGGTCGGTGTCAATCCTAATTCGCGAGTCTAGTTAATTAATCCTGGTCAGTAATCAAACAACTAGAATTAAAACGATAATCAAATGAAAACCATGCAATTGCAATTCAATTAATTAGTCTACCCCTTCTAACAATCCTAGATCCCCTTTCAACCCCAGAAAAGAATTTAGCTACTCATAACGATATAAACAACAACAATAATGATTAAAGTAAACATGATTAACAACAATGAAAGGATGAACAAAGAATAATTAAAGAACTAGAAGGCAATTAAATTGAATAACGAAGAAAGATTGAAGAATACCGATTACAAGTTGAACTAAAGACAATCGTCTTTGATGAATAAAATCTAGAGGCAAAGAAAGCTAAATTAGGTTTTCTAATATTAAAGCATAAAAGCATGAAAGCATGAAAAAAGCATAAAAAAGCATAACTAATTATGAAAGACGAGCTTTCCTTTTATAATACAAAAATCTAATTAATTAGGTTAAAGTTTAGGAAAATATGAAAAAGCCGTCGAAAAACTAGGTTGCTCGATCGAGCAAGGGTATGTTGCTAGATCGAGCAACCTTCAGCCCGACTAGATTGGGCAAGGCACTATGCTCGGTCGGGCATCCCTTCTTTTCGCTCGTTTCTTCGATTTTCTTCATTTCTTCTCTTTCGTTCTCGATTCCCGTGCCTAACCTTCTACGATCCGACTCCGCCATTGATAAGTGAATATTTGTATGATTTTAACCCCCAATTTAGCTCGGTTCTGTATGTCATTTGTGCTTTGTTAAGCCATTTTATGAGCTAATATCGTCTTTTAGGCGAATTCATGTGTTCTAACCTGTTTTGTAGGGAAAGTGACGTTTCTACGCCCTTTTTCTATATTCCCGAGTATTTGCCTAGAACCCGACGATTTGAAGAAGCAAGCTTGACCAAGTGAAAGACATTTCAAGAAGTTTCACTAATTCAAAAGAGAGAAGAAGTAAAGACGATGTCGCAGTTGTCGGAAGATCAATCAATTAGGCGGAAGAATTCATCGCTTTACATCAAACCCTATCAACAAACCCGATTGAAGAGGTCAAGGGGGATGATGGAAGTCAAGTCAAAACAAAGGGAGATGAAACGTTAGTCAAAAGCTTCTAGATGACAACTTACCCGATCGGGTAAGTGTGTACCCGATCGGGTATCCTTGCTGCTTCGAGCAAATTGCTTCAACTTCCTTCTTTTGTCCTATATGTTCAATGCTCGACCCCTTCCCCACGAAACCCTAATGCTATATAAAGGATGCTCCAGCCACTCTTCTCAACACATCCTCTTCTCATCCTTTCTTCTCTTCTTATACTTCTCTTTAGATTAGGAGGAGGGAGAACTAGCCTCCCTTCTCTCATTTTCTTCTTCTTTAGTTCTCAGTTTATTTCTGTCCTTTCTACATCAAAATCTTAGCTTAGATCAATAAGAATTTCATCTTTGTAATCTACTTTGTTGGGTTCAAGTGTTGTAATTCAAGGAACGATTATTCTATGCAAGGGATTTCTATTATTGTTATCGCTTTCGTTGTTGATCGTCACCTAGGTATTTCTATTTTATCATTTGTTTAATGTCTTTATGCTTTCCATTTGATTGTTATTTTCTATCCATGTTATCTTAGATTCATTTTAGTAGCGTTATAATCGTTGTCTCATTTCCTAGATTGTCAATTTAGCGTCGTTATTATCGTCATATAGAGAGTCTTAAAATATTGTCAAAATCAACTAAACATGTCTATCCTAGTTTTCATTGTTAATATCATCTTAGATTTAGACATCGCCATGAGTGAGTAGTCACCTTTCTAGGGTGTAGGGTAGCCATGTTAGATTGATTAAAAGATGATAATTGGATAAAAGAAATTGTGCTTTTAAAACATTGTGTCTATGCATGTTTGGATTGTAACGATAGTTAACGATTTCTGGCCGGAAATCATTGACTAAAATGGAATTCTTTTCCAAGGTAGAGATACGTGAATTGAATAGACAAAGCATGACATGGTAGATTACGACCTAGTAAATTGCCTAAAAGCCTGCTAGACCATCTGATCTATGATTGTAATGAACACATCATTCTTACGAACTCACAATGAATTATTTGCATGTTCCATATCCAATTTCATCAATATGTCAATCTACATGTGTGAACCTACTTCCCTAGATGTTTTTCATCATTGTTAATTCATCACTTGTTTTATTGTTTTCATTTCCATTAGCTTTTATTTCATTTTCGTTTATGCCTTGTAGTAGTTTAGAAACTAAATTCCCAAAACCCAGATATTCGTTAGATAAGACCAATTGCGAGACACTTCACATCTTATAGGAAACACCATCTCCCTGAGGATCGACCCCTACTTCCCTAATTACACTAATTTGTTATTAGCCTGGTCTGGGTAATTTATCTTTGTATCGGGCTCGCGACAAGCACGACCAAAGTTTGGCGCCGTTGCCGGGGAGCACGGTTTAGTTTTCCTTTTTTTTGTAATTTTTATCGCAATTAGTTTTATCTAGTCTTTAGGAACCCAAATTCCTTTAGACCTCTCTTGATTTTGCATCTTAGCTTTTCAATCTTATGCCCAGATCTTCTAGACTAGGGACCTCTATCTTTTTAGACCTCGATCTAGAAAGAACTCTGCGTAGGAGAAAAAAGCTATTCAACGAAATCTCAAAAGCTTCTGATACTTCAAGTTTAGATTGTATTCGTGAGAAATACTCGGATATTTTATCTAATCTCGAAGGAGATGAAGATCCATTCTCATCTCCATTCACAAAAACCAATCAAATTTCAAACAACACTCCATCTTCATCTTCACAAAAGAAAATGGTTTGACTTTCAGACCATTCCAAACCCACCGCAGAAACACTTCCAAGGGGTACTGCTACACCCCAAATCGCAGCCCAAAACTTTGAAATCAAACGTGCCTTCATCAACCTTATAGAAAGAAGCCAATTTAGTGGCAATGCCACAGAAGATCCCAACCTTCACATCCAAAACTTCTGTGACTATTGTTCCACTATTAGACAAACTGGAGTCACCCAAGGGCAAATTAGAGAGATGCTCTTCTCATTCTCTTTGAGGGGTAAGGCAAAGTTGTGGATACATAGCCTTGATAAGGTTACATTAGGTATCACCGATTGGGAGAGTTTAGCTCTTGCCTTCTACCAAAAGTACTTTCCTCCAGAAAAGACCGCTTTGTTGAAAAGTCAAATCACTGGTTTCCAACAAGGGGATGATGAGAGCCTATATGAAGCTTGGGAGAGGTACAAGGACTTGCAAAGGGAGTGTCCTCATCATGGGATAGATCCATGGCTCCTTGCCATCACATTCTATAATGGGTGTTATATAGAGTCCCGTCGTATCCTGGATTCTGCTAACAATGGAAGATTGGATCAAATCAATGTTGAAATTGCTCACACTACCATTGAATCCATGACAATTCACGATTCTCAATATAGAAATTCTCGCTCCATACCATTGAAATCTAAGCAAGAGGACCCCACTTTGACACTTTTACAAGCTCAAGTAGCCCTTCTCACACAAAAGCTAGAACAATTTCAATCCTTTAAATCTTAACAAAGTGACAATGGTGGAAGTAAACTTGAAGCCATGATGTTGCAATTGGCTCAAAGGCAAGACACCATGATAGCTCAATTCCAAGAGAGCGATCAAGCTAAGGATGCCGCCATCAAATTGTTGGAAGCTAAAATTTCCCAATATGCCTCTTCTAATACCCACCAAAAGCAAGGGCAGCTGCCTTCACAATGTTACCAACCTCACGAAACTGTAAATGCCATTTCCTCGAGAAGTGGTAAGCATAATGATGAGCCCGTGGTTGTTGACGTTTAAGATGAGGTGCCCATGTCAAAGGGGAAAGAGCTCGAGATTCCTATTGAGATCAAAATCCCATTTCCCCAAAGGTTAGCCAAGCACAAGAAGGAGGCAAAGTATGGTAAATTCCTTGACGTCGTCAAGAATTTAAAGGTAACAGTCCCTTTCATTGAATTGCTTTCCCAATTTTCTTCTTATTCCAAGTTTATGAAGGAAGTCCTCAAATAGAAGAGATCCTTCAATGAGATGAAGACCGTAGCTTTCACTGAAGAGTGTAGTGCACTCTTGAAAAATAAGTCTCCACCAAAACTTAAGGACCCTGGTAGTTACTCCATCCCTTGCACTATAGGCACGTATACCATTGATAAGGCTCTTTGCGACCTAGGTGCTAGTGTAAGTGTCATGCCCTTTTCTATGTTTGAAAAACTTAACATGGGTGCTTTGAAATGCACTAATATTACTTTGCAAATGGCGGACCGTTCTCTAAAACAACCTATGGGTGTTTTAGAAGATGTGCCCGTCAAAGTTGGTAAGTTTTTCATTCCCGTTGACTTTCTAGTACTTGACATGGCCGAGGACTCTCAAATCCCAATCATTTTGGGAAGACCCTTTTTGCACCCCGCTGGTGCAGTTTTTGATGTCAAGAATGGGAAGTTGACATTGGAGGTAGGAGATGACAAGGTGACCTTTAGTAAAAATTCCACCGTTAGGAGTCCCGTGTTAGAAGACTCATGTTATGTGCTTGATGTTGATGACTCTTCTATTGTTTCTTCTATGCCTCGATCCTTACTGACGGATCCGTTGGAGGCACATGTTAGTGTTGATTCTCTTGCAGGTGAGCATACTAAAAGCACTACTGCTAAAAGTGCTAGAAGGGGCTATTCCCGGAAAAGCTTGGCATGGATGGAGAATGTAAAGAACGCTATGAAGATGAGCTTGGATGATAGTGAGCTTAAAGATAAAGGATGATCAAAGAAAGAAATGGAGTCTAGCAAAACTTTTAAATTGCGCTTCTCGGGAGGCAACCCGTGTTCCTTTTCTTTTTGCATTTTTATTTTTGTATTCCCTTATTCATTGTTAGGATTTATTTTGCAGATGAAAGAGTTTTTGAAGAATCTATAAAGACCTTCCTTGTCAAGTCCAAAAGACTAGCTTGGAGGAGTCCGCGCTGACTAGTAAGTTTCACTCTTCTTTCATTTTTCCTTTTCCCCATTAAGCATCTCATTGCATATTTTGTCTTTGTGCTCACACTGAGGACAATGTGATGTTTAGCTTGGGGGAGGGATTGCATTTTCCCATTTTGCATTTTAGTTAATCATTTTTCAAATTTTGAATAAAAGAAAAAGAAGATTTTTGAGAAAATTTAAACATTTCTGAACATAATTGAATGCTTTTCATGCTTTGCTTGCTTGTTTACTATGCTTTCATGTTACATTTCCCAAAACTTAGAGCTTTCAAAAGATAATGATTCAATATTCATTGAATTGTGCATACATGGGGAAGTCTTGTACACAGTAGGCATGTAATGAATCTATAGATGAGTACGCTTGATCTTGACATTTGGCAAGTTACATATATTGTAAGGTAGAACCTCCTTAGGCTGGTACATCTATACCCAGTCTCATCTAGGTGTGTGTAGCTCTCCTTGTGATGTGTGTCATGTCAAAACGCATAAGTATGGTTCTCATTTCATTCCTATAAGCATTGCATTCATGATTCACTAAGATTTGAAGCCTTTTTCACTTTGAATTACACCTCAGAATTAACCCCTTCATACAAATGCTTCACAAAATAATAGCTACATATAAAAACTGTCTACCCTGTTGAGCTAGTAGCTAGACTATGGTGTATGGGTGCTCTTTTGAGAAACTTTTGTTCTTCGATGTCAAAGTGAATTTGGAAGAACCAAAATGTTCAAGAAATGATGATATGTTCCAAAAAAAAAATGAAATAGAAAAAGAAAAAAAAATCGAAAGAAAAAAGAAAGAAAAAGAAATAAAAGAAGAAGTTGTGAGTATCTCCTCAGAATGTCAAATCAATAGAAGGAGTTTACCCTTGTGTTTCGTGTGTAATAAGCCAATCCGTTACTTCTGGCTTCGTTTTTTGTCTTTTGGGAGTTAACCGAAATTTTGGATTGAGTATTCATTTATCATTGGTCGGTTGCTAGCTCATTCTAACCTTCACATGACCATAACTGTTTGTCCACCTTTCACCCATTTCCCAAAGCCTTCTTCTTATTTTTCGTCTTCTTTTCTATGTGCATTGTAATCTTTGACTTGTGTTTTGAATTGTTTACCATATTAGATTGCGGACAAACTTTCATAAGTCGTAGATAGGTGAGTGTCTCAAAAACATTTACACATAAAGAAATCACCTTTTACATACAATGAGTGTTCGAGTGTGCCGTGAGAGTCCATTTGTCAAAAGATCATGCAAGAGCCGAAAATCTGTAGTGAAATTCTTTGTGCTACGCCGTTATGTAAATCTCAGCCATGTTTATGTATCATTCTTGCCCACGTTGCTTTTGGGTTATGACTCATTATGTTTCCAAAGCTTTATGTTGAGATTTGTTTCCTGATGGTGTAGTAGCCAATGCTTGCAACCTTGTCCTGGTATTGTTTGTTATGTTTGCTTGAGGACAAGAAAAGGTTTAGCTTGGGGGAGTTTGATAAGTGAATATTTGTATGGTTTTAACCCCAATTTAGCTCGGTTTTGTATGTCATTTGTGCTTTGTTAAGCCACTTTATGAGCTAATATCGTCTTCTAGGCGAATTCCTATGTTCTAACCTGTTTTGTAGGGAAAGTGACGTTTCTACGCCCTTTTTCTATGTTCCCGAGCATTTGCCTAGAACCCGACGATTTGAAGAAGCAAGCTTGACCAAGTGAAAGGCATTTCAAGAAGGTTCACCAATTCAGAAGAAAGAAGAAATAAAGACGATGTCGCAGTTGTCGGAAGATCAATCAATTAGGCGGAAGAATTCATCGCTTTACATCAAACCCTATCAACAAACCCGATTGAAGAGGTCAAGGGGGATGATGGAATTCAAGTCAAAGCAAAGAGAGATGAAACGTTTGTCAAAAGCGTCTAGATGGCAACTTACCCGATCGGGTAAGTGTGTACCCGATCGGGTATCCCTGCTGCTTCGAGCAAATTGCTTCAACTTCCTTCTTTTGTCCTATATGTTCAATGCTCGACCCCTTCCCCACGAAACCCTAATGCTATATAAAGGATGCTCTAGCCACTCTTCTCAACACATCCTCTTCTCATCCTTTCTTCTCTTCTTACACTTCTCTTTAGATTAGGAGGAGGGAGAACTAGCCTCCCTTCTCTCATTTTCTTCTTCTTTAGTTCTCAGTTTATTTCTGTCCTTTCTACATCAAAATCTTAGCTTAGATCAATAAGAATTTCATCTTTGTAATCTACTTTGTTGGGTTCAAGTGTTGTAATTCAAGGAACGATAATTCTATGCAAGGGATTTCTATTATTGTTATCGCTTTCGTTGTTGATCGTCACCTAGGTATTTTTATTTTATCCTTTGTTTAATGTCTTTATGCTTTCCATTTGATTGTTATTTTCTATCCATGTTATCTTAGATTCATTTTAGTACCGTTATAATCGTCGTTTCATTTCCTAGATTGTCAATTTAGCGTCGTTATTATCGTCATATAGAGAGTCTTAAAATATTGTCAAAATCAACTAAACATGTCTATCCTAGTTTTCATTGTTAATATCATCTTAGATTTAGACATCGCCATGAGTGAGTAGTCACCTTTCTAGGGAGTAGGGTAGCCATGTTAGGTTGATTAAAAGATGATAATTGGATAAAAGAAATTGTGCTTTTAAAACGTTGTGTCTATGCATGTTTGGATTGTAACGATAGTTAACGATTTCTGGCCGGAAATCATTGACTAAAATGGAATTCTTTTCCAAGGTAGAGATACGTGAATTGAATAGACAAAGCATGACATGTTAGATTAAGACCTAGTAAATTGCGTAAAAGCCTGCTAGACCATCTGATATATGATTGTAATGAACACATCATTCTTACGAACTCACAATGAATTATTTGCATGTTCCATATCCAATTTCATCAATATGTCAATCTACATGTGTGAACCTACTTCCCTAGATGTTTTTCATCATTGTTAATTCATCACTTGTTTTATTGTTTTCATTTCCATTTGCTTTTATTTCATTTTCGTTTATGCCTTGTAGTAGTTTAGAAACTAAATTCCCAAAACCCATATATTCGTTAGATAAGACCAATTGCGAGACACTTCACATCTTATAGGAAACACCATCTCCCTGAGGATCGACCACTACTTCCCTAATTACATTAATTTGTTATTAGCCTAGTCTGGGTAATTTATCTTTGTATCGGGCTCGCGATAAGCACGATCAGCCATGCTTCATATCAACTCAAAAAGCTCCAAATGCATCCAATCTGCATTAAAACATAATAGAAGCGGCATAATCGATATTCTAGCTAAAATAGCATAGAAATAAGCAAGGAAAGACGGTAAATCGAGCTATATGTAACTAAGGGAAGCATAAAATTTGTATATAAATAATGATCATCACAAGTCTTGCCATTTGCCCATAGAGCTCGAGTACAAGGCATATTAGGCGATCAAAGAACTAAATCTTGATGCAAAACTGAGCGGTGACAAGAGATTAATCCAATTACAAGAGCTTGAGGAGTTTCGCCTCAAATCTTATGAAAATGCCCAATCTTACAAGGAGAAGACCAAACTCATTCACGACAAGAAGATCCTCAAAAGGGATCTCCAATGTGGAGACAAGGTGCTTCTTTTCAACTCGAGGTACAAGCTATTTCCCGGGAAGCTCAAATCCCGGTGTTCGGGACCATTCTTGATCACCGTGGTACGGAAATATGGGGACTTCGAGTTGGCAAGCAAATATGGCCAAAGATTCAAAGTGAATGGGCAACAAATCAAGCTCTACAAGGAAGGTTCTCTCATCGGGGTAGTCGAGGCTTTGTACCTCAAGTCGACTACCCTTCATTAATTCTTGAAAAAAAGAACGGGTATTGTGAAGTCCCCCAAGAATCACAAATTTGAATATATTTCTAACTCATTTACTAATGCTTGGTATATATTAGTTGCATGGAAATCGGTTAAATTAACGATAATGAGGTCGAATTTTGGTTTGGCTTATTGAATCATTAATTAAACCAATTTCCCATTACTTAGTTAATTTCGTAATTTTTGGTGCAATTTTGTCAATGAGAGTGTGAGGGAGGGATTTAATGTGGTGTGTGATTGTTTTGTAAGATGAAATGAAGGAAACATGAAGGAACGATAATGAAGAAGCGAGAAACCGAACAAGGGTGAAGAATTTTGGTTCAAAGGCACGAAAAAAGCCGAGTCACGGTCGTGAAATGTGAGTCACGCCCGTGACTGATGAAGCAAAGCAAAGAAAAGGCGAGAAACACATTTCACGGCCGTGAAACCCATCTCACGGTCGTGAAATAAGTTTCACGGTCGTGAAATACTTTCTCGGTCGTGAGATTGTGACACAAAAAATACAGGAACTTTGTTCACGGTCGTGAAGCAAGTTTCACGGTCGTGAAACTCATTTCACGATCGTGACTTGTATTTCACGGTCGTGAAAGGCTCTAATCCGTTCTTTTAACCGTGATTTCTTTCTTTCTTTTTCTTACTTCTTATCGCTTTCCTCATCTTCATTCAACACACAAACACAAATCCTAAATCCCTTTATCTCACTAAAAAACACAAATCTCCCTCAAAACTTCATCAAATCACTTCAAATCTTCCCCAAATTGCTACAAAAACTCTTCTTCTTCAATTACAAACACAAAAAGAGCCATTCTTTCACCTTATAAACACCAAAAAACTCAAAAAAAAATCAAATTTTAAACCTAGGGTTTCAAAAATCCGAACTTGGGGATCTTTTTTTTTGGGTTAGTTTTCAAGCTTTCTACTCCAATAGAAAGTAGTTTTGGGGTTAATTGAAGGTTTTCCAAGTGTTTGTAGTCGTGTTTAAGGAATTGTTTTTAGCAATCTTCTTTTTGGAAAAGCTTGTTTTTAGAACAACAATGGTGGGACAAGGGAAAGGCACAGCAGTGGCATCAAGGACTCAAAAGAGGAGGAGGGGAAGCGGTTCCAACAACCCAATCCCGGATGAAAACTTGGAAATCGAGCAACTTCCGAATTTTCCGGAAGTCGTCTTCGAGACGGACGCTCATAGGCAAGCTTTCGAAGGGATACAAGGGTTGGAAATGGAGCCAACCATCTTTCTATGCCACGACATCATACGTGGTCTAGGCTTGACGGAGCAGATGCGGACTTTTTTCGATGCTACGGGTATGTCTACCTTATTTTCTATGCATGAGCTCTCTTACCGGAGTCTCACGCTTGAATTTTTAAGTAGTTTAAATACGTGTATGAATGATGAAAGAGTAGCATGTTATACTTTCCGTCTTGCCAACACTACACATGTCGTACCTATTGATGATTTTGCTGCCATTTTTGGGTTAGAAATCCCTTATAGTAGGGATTCTGAGGAGCCTATAGGGTACAACGTAGGAGTACTTTGGGAGGTCTTGACCGGGAGGGTTTTGACCGATTTCCGGCGGAATTCGGCCCTCTTAATTCACCACCCCGTGCCCCGTTTTTGGCATAGGATAGTGTCGGGCACCTTCCTCTGTCGGCAAAAGACAAACAACCTGACTCAGCTTGACCTCACCCTATTAGAATCGCACTTGAATGTGCAAGGGTCGAGAGAAACCTTCACCTTCCCCCTAATGCATGAAATTTTTAGGAGGTGGAGAAAGTTGGGAAAGACCACTGTAGCGCGTAAACAGTACAGACGGTGGTCATAGGGGGTTTGGTAACCTTTTTGGCTAAGCACTTTGACTCCGACTTTAATAGCGATGAGGCGTATGCGGCCTTACCTGGGTGACACTTCTAGATGAGACTTCCCTAATCCACTCAAATTGGATTAGGATTGACCGGGCTAAGGGATATCTTTGGGTAATCAAGGATGTCACCCCCTTTTACCTTCCTTGTCATAGACTCCCGCCTTTCACACCTAGGAGCGACACCGTGGATAGGCGACCTAACTATCTGCTGCCGGTGACGATGGCAGGTGGTAGAGCCTCTTCTAGTGGCACTAGGGAGGAGGGAGAGTCTCCCCAGCAACCTCGTCCCCGACCCAGACCTACACCGAGTCAAAGTGCACCTCATGTAACCCTGCCTATTCCTCCTTTCCCTTTACCACATCTGCAAGCACCGTACCCCCCACCCAGTTTTATGAATATTCCCCCTACCCCTTTGATTACCAGGGGTATGTTCACCCCGACCCTACCATCTCCCCCCAAAGTGACTACCTGACCGGTCTCATGCAAAACATGCATTTGAACATGCATGAAGACCGGGTGAATAATTATTATGCCACCTACCCCAACTACTACTTGCTGGCTAACCAAGGGTACATTGACCCGAACAGTTTTTTGCCAAGCTGGGCACAACGTGATGTGTTGTTCCCCAACCATGGAAACCAGGGAGGGGTAGGCGGCATGGAGACCGGGGGAGACCAAGGGAATCGGGAAGAGGGTGGTGGTAGTGGGGGGCGGAATGAGGATGAGGATGAGATGGAGATCTTTTGAGGAGGTTTTGTGTTTTGTTTGATGATGGGAGGAGATGGAGTGGAGTCTAGGTGGCTTGTTTAGCATCTACCCCCTCCCCTCTAGTGCGTGTTTTCTTCTCTCCTCTCTTTGATTGACTTGAATTGCAGCTTTAACATGTAAATTGTTTTTTTTTGTTGTGTTGGTTGGCCTCGGTAACATTGGAGGCGGGTGTCCATCCCATCGGACACCAATCTTTTGCTCCTTCATGAAAAATCCAAATTGACAAACCACATTCATTGCATTTAGATAATTCTCATGCATCACGTAGTTGCACTTTTAGGTGCCATTTTTAGACTTTCCCGTGGTAGGTACCCCCACGAGGGGCATTGCATTTATGCACATTACCGCCGCGACGAGACTCTTGATTGGTATATAGTTTAGCTTGCATTCACTTCGATCATGCACTTTGTATTATATCACCTTGCATTTAGTTTTAGGAATATTGATTAGTTCATGCATTTCATATAGAATTAGTTCATTTGCATAACTAACCCCCTTGTATATATTGTTTTTATTGTGAATATTTCTCAAAAATCAAAACCCAAAAACAAGTTTTTATTTTTCAAAATATTTAAAAAACACAAAAAACATGTTCTTTTCCTTTTAGAAAACCATTCATAAACTCCAAAAACATGTCTTTCTTTACTTTCAATAATCTCATCTCATACATTGAGGACAATGTATGTTCCTATGTGGGGGATGGGAAACTATCTTCATAGTTTGAAAATTTTGAAAAAAATCCCAAAAACTTGTTTTATTTTGCATTTTAAATCATTTAAAAATCCAAAAAAATCGAAAAAGTTTGAAAATTCCTAAAAATTAGCTTGTTTATATCTTAGTTTGTATATATTTGCATTGTTTTTTCTTCTAACCTCCATACATAGGTCCGCTACACATCGCTTAAGAGACTTATAGAAGGGATTAAGAAGACCGCCATGGTATGATCGTTCTTATTCCTTCCCCTTCTTACTTTCTTTACTTCTTTTCACATGAGGAGTTTGGAGAAATTGTTGATGATTGCGATGTGTATTTTGATGAATTGGCGGTTGTGTGACTTATGTGCTGTTAGGGGGTTTCATTAGATTAATTGTCACGTAGTTCACTAGAGCATTGACATTAGTTTGTATATATGTTGCTTAATTCTAGATCATGGCATATAGTTGCATTTAGGAGAACTTTTTAAAATGCCTAATTTGGAAATTGAACAAGCTTGGATAGGCCCTTGTAGATACTTTTTTTTGCTTAGCACTTTACCTATTCAAATAGATTTTGAAACACCTTTAATGTGTATTTTTAGTACAATTTTCGCACCGTTTCCTATAGCCTAGTCAAGGGCTTGCATTTACCATCTTGACCATTCCCATGGTGTGAAAATTCTTTGGTGAACGCTTTCCTAGGTGACTCTCGAGGCCATGTAATTGTCCAATCATCACATTTTACTACATTTGACAAAAAGGAAATTTTTCCATCACAAGTCCAAAAATTGAGTTCAAACACAATTGAAAAAGAAAAGCTTGAAATTTTGCATATCTTTGCCTTAGTCCTAGCTTAGGGAGTGCATATGGAGACTTCTAGGTTCTTCTAGAGTACCCTCACTACATATGGGGTCGCTCTCGATGTCGCTACGGCGAGGATTTGCCTATTGTTGGTCTCCGCCGCACACCTTTCGCTAGGCTACCTTGCTCTCAAAAGGCACCCAAATCAAGCAAAAATCAAAGACAAAAAGAAAAAAAAAATCACAAAAACAAAAAGAAGAAGAAAAAGAAATCAAATAAGAACTCAAACATCTCGTTTCCTTACCTTTTTGATGATTACTCCTACGTTACATGGCTAAGAGGGGACGACCCTTCCTTTCACTTAGGTGAGAGGCGGAATTCCGATCCTACAGTGTCTTCTAACACCATGGGGCCCTCACTTTCCATCCCGCCTTATCGCCCTTGACAAAGCTTCCTAGTGAACGTGAACGAATATACTAATTTTACACAATAAAGAGGTGATTCATTTCTATCTTTCTAGACCTAGTTCTTTGTAAAAGTAGTAAGTACATAGGAATTTGCATGCTTTAAATTTTTCCATTTTAGATGAATCCCGGCACATGGATGAGGCATGTTGCCACTTGCTTTTGTAGATGCATTCTCATATGTTTTGTGTGCTTTATTGCCTAGAATGCATCGGAGTTTTGGCAAGACTCCACTTGCCTTGCAAGAAGGTATCTTACCTCATGGATACCTTGTTGCGAGTTGAAGGGACGGAGCAAGGCCCGTTAATTGCCTTGTATCGGTTAGGTTTAGCGTAGTTAAATAAGAGTCTTGACTATTGTTCATCCTTACTCGGGACGAGTAAGGGTTTGGTTTGGGGAGATTTGATATAGTGTCATTTCACCCTACATTTTCACCCCTTTTTGTCTCGTTTTGCTTGCCTTTAACGCTCCCTAAGAGCGTTTCTACGTGTTTTACCTTCTTCGAGCATATTTCTCGCTTTTATCGTGTTTTTGTAGGTAAACCGTCATTTGAGGCGATTTCTACCTAGTTTCGATCGACAAAGAAGAAGGTGAATCACTCGGAGGACCCACGACATACCTTGGGGGCCCCACATACCCTTGGAGGCCCTACTCGATGCGCCAAAGCCCTCCCGAGTCAAGGCAAGCAAAACCGGGAAGGAAGTAACAAAGTCAAGCAAAGGAAGAGGGACAAGAAGCATTTTACGGGGGGCCCTACTCGATGCGCCATCTTTCCTCTATTTTGTAAACCTATAAATAAACCCTCTTATGTAATTAAAGGGCACGAAACCCTAGATCTGAAACTCTCATAGAATTAGTATTTAGTCTTCTATTAATCTTCCATAATTAAGCTAATTAGTTGGTTAATTAGTAATTGCAACTTGGTTTAGTGTTGGAACTTGGTTTGTATTCAAAGATTTGTGACAAAATCTTGGTCATTATATCAAAGATCTCACCTTTTTCTAAGTTGGTACAATTTCTTTACTTAATCTTGTCTTTAATTAAGTTTTCATTTCAATTCTTGTTATCTACTCATTGTTAATTAGAATTATTGTTGTTGATTTCATTTTGCAATCCTTAGTTAATATTGAATTTCCTTTGAATATGAGTGAGTAGTAATCTTGATAGCTTAGGGTCATGTGAGGGATTATGGGTTCTAGTATGAGTTAATGTGTTCTTGTTGGGATTAATAGTTGATTATTGTCTTGTTTCCATGTTATGCTTATAACATGTTTGATGAAATGTCTACTTGAGTTTGCATGATTCTCTCGCTTGTTTCGAATACCATAAGATCGAAAGTCGTGGTTTTTCGTAGAACCGCTAGTTTGGCAAACCGTATCTAGTGACGCGATAGCTAGTTAGAGTCGGTTTGAGGAGGAATTGTAAGAACGAAAGCCTCAATTCACTTTCCTAGACTAGACGACATTTCAACTATTAAACCCGGTTTTTTCACCCGACTTTACTACCCATATGAACCCACTCACCCTAGTTTTCCCTCTTATTCGATAAGAATCCAATCTTTCTCGTTTTAGACTCCTTTTGTTGTTTTTATTTGTTTTTAATTATTGTTATTTAGTTTAATCAACAAATCCAAACCCAATTTACATTGTGACTGTTGGACCAATTTGATAGTTTTGATAATGACATGTATTTACATAATTATATGTTTTACTCGATATATCATATGCGTGTAATTGTGTGCTTTAGTCTTATTATAGCTAGCAACAATTATGAGAAGAAAGATCAAAGTTAGGCATAACTTAGATAAAGTCTGTGAGACAAAGTTATAACAACTTCAGGAATAACTTTGGAAGTGAACTTGGAAGTTATAGCTAACCAGGCATAACTTTAAGGAAAATCGCTTCAAACAAGATCTACATCACACTACACAAGACTCGAGATGGAGGGTCTTTGTGATCAAGATGAAGAGATGATCCGTATACTGAAGATCTTTGTGAAGATTAGATAGTACAGGTCGTCATTCGGTAACTATTTCATTCGAGAGATTTTATGTTCAAAAGTTATAGCTTTAGTCTATGACTTTGGATGATAAAATATTGATGCATGATTTTGGAAATAAAATGTTGTGAAATGTTTTCAAAAGTGAAAGAGTTTTATTTTTATATTTATCAATTATTTTAATAGAGAATATATTTATGAGATTCTATTGGTTAGTAATACAACTTATGGGTTGTCATGCTACCTAGGGGTTCTAATATATTCTATCTCAATTTGTTGTTAACCTTATTAGCCCACCTAGTGTTTGGGCCATCTAGGGTTTCGTGAAACCCAGTTTGTGCCACCTAGGGATTCGTGCTCCTAGGGTTTCGTGAGCTAGGTGAATCCGGCCTCCTTAGGCTTGTTTCCTTAGTTTACCTAATCTAGGATTCTACTATATCTTTACAACAATATTTTGAGATATCAAGATAAATATATTTCTCTAAGATAAACCAAATAATATTTTGAGATAAAGATATTTCTAAAAGATAAGCAAATATTATTTTATGGTAAGATAAATATCTTTATTAAATATTATACTAGGGTTTTAGATCTACTATGATTCTTCTACTATAAATACTCATTCACATACAAATTGCAGTTTACACGACATACACACGAAATACACATACATCACACGGCTATTTATTTTACTTGTGTTGATTTTCCAAAATCGTTTTAAAGCAAACCTTTGAGCAAATATTTATTATTTTTAGAGTTTGTTTTTAAAAGAGTCGTGCATCAATTATTATCAATCGCTTGAGTGAAATACGTTATTGGATATAGTACATCATTATAAGCTTACAATTCTTAACGGGAATCTGTGTGAGTTATATTGTACTTTCTTATTAGCGTAAGATAGTATAGAGTATTTAGCGATACTCACCTTGAGTTATAATCATAGTGTTGATTATACGAGTGGGTTGGTAATTTTTGTAATCCGTAGAAAGGTACTAAAAATTATTAATCGAGAATAGTGGACGTAGGTTTCAACGGTGAAACTGAACCACTTCAAAAATCGTGTGCCTCTCTCTCTTATCTCTTTACTTTTCGTTATTTCGTTATTCGCGCTTACTTTGATTAATTAATTAGTTGATTTTAATTCATAAGATCAAATAATTAATTACATATCATATATATCGAAAAAGTGGGGCTAGTTTTTAATACTCAATTCACCCCCCCCCCTCTTTCGTATTCGATCAATAGACTCTACAGTGACTTTGCAAGAGACTTAGTAGACTATTTGATCATTTTTAGACACTAACCGTCCCTGAGATCGACACTCTTACCACACCACTATATCCTACACCACAATCTAATCAATAATATCATACTAATTACTCTAAACCTAACTTAAAAGATGATTAGATGAAATCACAAGATTAAGAAGGATGAAGATTACTTACAAAGATTGGAAAAGATAAGAGAAATATTTAGTAGATTGAATTCCTCAACAAATCCAAGAGAATATTAAGGAGTTATTAGAGATTTCATGTTACTAATGAAGAATTAGGAAGGATTGAGAAAGATGAGAGCCTTATATATTAACTAGATTACACACGATAATTAAAATAAAGTAGCAACGTTTTGACAATTACTTGATCGAGTAACACCTACGCGACCGAGTAACACCTACTCGGCCGAGTACACAAATACTCGGCCAAGTGAAAACATACAAGGTGAAACCCAAAATCACCTAAAAAGGGCCACTTGACCGAGTAACACCTTTACTGGACTGAGTAAAGGCTCATTCGACCGAGTAATAACTCCACTCGGCCGAGTACATACCTTACTCGACTGAGCAACACCTCCACTCGGTCGAGTTGATATACAATATATTTAGACCAACTCCCCTATTCATTCTCTTCTATTTAGACCTTATTTAATGCGTTTTAGCGTTGGTTTTATTGCATTTTGCCTATTATCACGCTTTGCTTTCATATCATGAACTTCCGTCTCATTTATAGGAAATATGCCAAAAGAAGTATGAGACAGGATGAGAAGCAAGAAACCGTCACTAAGCATATAAGAAAAAGAAGAAGAAGAAAAATAGAAAGAAAAAATGGAAGGTGAAGCAAGGGCTCCCAGCCAGTCCAGGCCACCAGCGGCCGGCCAAACCGGCTGGGGGAGTAAACATGAAGAAAAAGAAGAAGAAAAGAAGAAGAGAGTCCCAGCCGGGTAGGCCACTGGCGGCCGCCCGACTGGCTGGGAACCCCAGTCCGTAAATGCACTTCTTCTTATTTTGAACACTTTAATCTCACCAACCTATAAATACCCCTCTCTTAATTCATTTCTACATTCTACCCTAGATACAAGAACCCTAATAATTAGTAAGAAATACTTCTTAATTAGCACTCTAATCCTCTCTTAATTAGTAATAATTACTTAATTTCCTACTTAGTTATTGTTAGATCTAGTCTCTTTATTAACTATTAGTAAACAATTGAGTTGTAATTTGAAGACAAGAGGAGACTCTTATTTGATTATTAATCCAAGTTTTATCCTTTCTTACAAGTTTTGGTATAATTTCTCATCTTTATTTCATTACTTGTCTTTTAATTACCTGTTCTTGTTTGTTATCTAGTTTTCATGTTGAATATGTCTTCTCTTGTTTATTTCATATCAAAGTATCCATCTTTAATACTTTCTTTCACTAATATGAGTGAGTAGTGTATTGCTAAGGTAGATGGGGGATTTAATGTAGGTTTATGGGTCGATTATGGTAATTGGGCATAAAGATTAAGTCTTTTGGTAGTCTATTTATTTTGTGCACACAAGGTGTTTGTTGAAATGCTTGAATGAGTTATTTGAGTAATTTCCATGTTTAATTACTAGTTTGAGTGAGAGCTTAGACTTGTATTGTATTGTATTTGTGTGTGTTTTGGATGTTTCGGGGGAGGTTAGGGCGAGAACCTAACCGCGAGGTGGAGGCTTGCTTATATACCTTCTTGCACCGAGAGGCGGAGATTTGTTTAGACTCACTTTTAGACTAGTCTTAACCCCCACCATAATTGACCTATGCTTACATTAATGAACCTATTCACCTTAATTTCTTTTAATCTTTATTTTAAATCGCATATTTGCCTCCTTGTTAGTCTTGTTTAGTATTAATCATCTTCTACTAGCTATTAGCTAGAATTAAACTAGAATTTGAATAAACCGTCTTAGACCCATAATTACCGTCCCTTGGGATACGACCCTTGCAATACCCAACGATAACTCGTTCGCTTGCGAGGTTAATTAAAACATACAACACGAGTACGCACCTTACTCAACCCAGTAATACCACATGTATGACAGATTGACCATTAGACAAGTCGATTGACTAACTTAATATCCAGTCGATCGACCATAAGACAAGTTGATCGACTAAGCCTAGCTACCATCAAGTTAAGCTTCCCGTGTTGATCCAGGTAGGTCAATCGAGTTTTCAAACAGTTACACTTTATAAAGAAAATATGTTTACTACTGAGTAAACGACATTAATGTTAATGGTAGGAAAAATAATTATCAAAAGATAAAAAAATGCATAATATAAATATTTAAAAGAGGCGGATGAGTTCATTTTGGATATTTTGCGAGGTTTTAATTAGTTTAACTATTTAAGTGAACTATGTCAATTTTGAAAAAAGGTATATTAAAATTTGAAAAAAACACGAGGTTATCATATAAAAATGGAGAGAATCTAAATTGAAGACTTTGTTTGGGTATTGATTTTCGCAGTACACATTTTACTCGTTATAGTACACTGTTGACAATTATACTCCTTTCACTTTTCCAACTATTTTCTATCTCTAACCTCTCTCTAATATTTGTCCTCTAATGCCAAAACATTCATTACTAATTTACTATGTACAGTACATTGGCAAACAAATAGAAAAATCAAAAGCCCTACAATCCTTGATCTTATGTGCCCTTCTAATGAGCATGTATAACATCTTGGTTGTGGAAGAATTGGGTAAAAAGAAATAAAAAAAACATAGGAATTACTACTGTACTACATACAAGCATATATAGTACATTGAATAAACCAAAAACCATAAGGTCCCAATGACCCCAACTGTATACTACGCTACTCTCCATACAACGACATTATCGACCAACAACACCGCCGACGACATCAACCACGCCACTTTTGCCGGCTACTGGGCGTACTGGCCAATCCTCGCCGGCATATTGGCATATTGGCCGAACCACCACCACCACAACCTATCCCTTAAATAATTAGTCATGAACCCTAGTTAATAGGAATAAAGTTGTGAAAAAAAAGTCAATTGAAGAATTAATATGTGATTATATCAAATACCTACTCTCCATTCCAATAATCGTTCATTATTGAAGATATTTAAGGAGATTAAAAAAGGTTAAGTATCAAAAGGTAGAGAGAAGAAAGAGAGAATTATGTTTGATGTTTTTTGGGCGAGGGTAGAGAAATGAAAACTTTGGTGCAAAAAGTACTATAATGAGTAAAAATTGTACTGCGAAAATAAACTCCGCTTTGTTTTAGTACAAATTCTCATTTATGACGGGTCGAACTCTATCTCATAACTCGGCAAGTGGATGGGCTTTCTTATGAGAGAAAATTCGAGCCGTCACAAGCTTGTGACGGTTTGACGCATATGCTCGTCACAAGTTAGACCAACTATTCTTTTAGTTTTGAAACGCACCACCCTATTTGATTAGAGTATCGTATACCTTATAACCTTTATATCCGTTCCTCACTCCACCATCTTCATTGTCACCGGTAAACTCAAAAGGAAACGCGACGAAACGGCGACGAAGATGATCAGCGTACAAGAATCCACCGCACTTTTCTCACTTCTAACTTCAGACCAACGATCTTTCGATCAAGTTATGGCGGATTTCATCTCCAATTTTCCTTCTTCTCTTCACTTCCGTATTTGCACTGCTCTCGCCACTCTCTTAGACGTATATCTCTATCTCTCCTTTTCTTGATTTTCAATTCATGATATTAATCATTCGATTTCGTTTATTTTAGTGTTTTAGTTAGGGTTTTTTGTTGATTTTAGGGTTTTAATGCTATTTGTTTGGATTTAGGATTGTGTTTGCTTGCTTCAGGGTTTACTTAATATCAAAGTTAGGTTTTGTGTTGGAATTTGGGGTTTTTAGGGTTTTGAGTGATGTTTTGGGAGTGAAGTGTGCTGAATTAGCGAGAAGAGGTTATGATTGGTGTGAATTGTTTACATCTGGAAATTAGATTGTGTTTGATGTTTTGACGAGATGGCGAACATAAACTTCGTGAATCGTCAATTAGACGTCGCCTCTTTATTTGTATATCAATTAGACGTCGCCTTTTTATTCGTATATTAGTCCATCTAGCTGCTAGTCAAGTTGTTCGGAGTTATTTTGTTCATGATTTTCTAGTCGTATGGTTGAGCTTTGACATTGAACTCTGTGACCTAGCAAATGTCTAGCCGAAATTGGTGCTTTAAATTTGTAGGGTAATGAATTTTTAGGCATATCTTATAATTTTCAATAGCTAGAACTTTTTCTGACTCACTGGGTTGAGTAGCAACCGCATTAGGATTTTAGGATTGTCGAGGTTTGGTCCTTGATAATACCGAGAGTTGGAACTTAATTTGCCGCCAGTTGTGTGAGTTAGAATTATTACATATTAGGCCTCTCTTGGATCCCACAATAACTAGAACTGTTTTGAGCTCATTGAGCTGAAGGGCGACCATGTGTTACAAATCTACAAAAGTAGAGGAGTTGATCCACAATTATTAGGAATTTTATTCAGACAGATTGAAATGATTCTATTGTTATATGTGACCCATTTCTAAAACTAAGGAGTTTGGGTTGTCTTTTTCAATACCTAACGGTCTTAATTTCCTTACGAATTGTAAGATTGACTTAAATATGCGCAAGCTTTAGTTTGGGATGCGAAATTGTTCCTCTCTATTGCTGCTAGCTTTGTAGCGGCACCTTTACGCGGGACTTGGAAGATTTGGAAGTCACCGTCATGGTGGTTGGGGATTGTAGTAATGATAATGATCTCGTCAGGAAATGCAGTTTGTTTTTGATTTTTGAGTTATTATTGTTGGTCAAATTGAGACTCACACTAAAGCCATTTTGTGAAATTATATATTGGATGCTAGAGCTCTCTTTCCCGGTCACAAGTCATCTAGAGAGTATTTCGTTGCTACTTGTGCAGTGCTGCCTTTTTCCAATTAGTAAGTTTGCTAAGTTGTGTCTCTTATTGTAGGACAAACCAATGCTTCTTCCGTTTCAGCGTCTTTATGGATTCTGTATCATTTACCAAGTGTACTCTTCACAGCAACCTTCAGAAAATCCATTTATCTCTGTTTTGGTCAATGTAAGTATTTGCATTTCTGCAATTTTTAAGTATTCTTGTGGACTATATTTTTTTTGTTCATTTTTTAGTATTCTTGCATAAATTAAAACCTCGGCACCTCCTCATGAAAGTAGCCTATTTCATTAAAATCATCACAATCATGTTAACCTAAGATCATATCTATTGACCGCTTCTGTGATATAATTGAAGTTATTTGCTTGATATCGAGCTTGTGGTCGGGAGTTGGTTGGAAGTTGAATTAGTTCTGTGCTTGAAGGTACATGTTCCTTACATTGGTTGCTCAGTGTCCCCTGTTCCATAGAATGCAGATCATGAGATGATGGAGATTTGGGATACCTAATAGCCTCCTGTTTCTGTCACACATATATCCTTAGTGATGTCATAGCGAGCCTCTAAATTAATGGCCTCTCAAGTTTATTAGACTGTGACACTAATTTCTACTGTCAAACATTAACTGCAAGAGCTCTGTTCTCGATGTGAACAATTGATTAGTATGCCTTGAGACTTGAGAGTAGTGCTCCAAATCTATTGTGATTTGGTTCTTAACAGAAAAAATGCATGAGAGATAATCAAGGGTGCTGATGAGGAAGTTGCTAGGCGAGTTAAGCCTTTTGTTGTCTTTATTTATATACACTACTCAAGTCAGTGTGTGAGTGTGTGATTGTGGCGTGGCCGGCACATAGTATCTTTATTTGGCGACAGTCATTTTGCTGATATTTTGTTGCAATACGTGATTTTCGTTGCCATTCTATAGATAAGCTTTCTCCAAGCCAGCGTGTGAGTGTGACTATGGATTTTTTTCTTTACGAAATGCTGTAGTTATATAGCTGACTAAGGATCGAACATTTGGATTGAGGATGACGTCTCCAAATTACAAATCACATAAAGCCTTTTTGTTTGTACATTGTTTAGCAATTCTCAAATTTCCTCATGAATCTACCTATACCAGAAACACGGAAGATTTTGTTTGGTAGCTTGATCCTTGGACATCTCTGGTTGAAAAATGACTTGGTAGTTGCCAAAAGAATTTGCATCTCTTTGGATTGAGATATAATAAGAGTTAATTATAAATTGAGTTTCTCTTCAAAAAGTCGTGAAATCTGCCACACTCACCCCCACAGGTCAAGTCTATGGGGCTATGAAGGCTTAGCGGAAAAAACTCCGGGCTTGGGAGCAGCCTTTTTATCTTTTCATTGTAGATCTTTAAGATTTATCTTTAGTCAATCAAGTGCTTATTGTTTTGTTTTGGCCTTTGAGAGAAAGTCAAAATGATTCTTCTTGGAACTCCAATTCTATGAGGAAACTATGAGAGGGGGAAATTAGCCTGCTTCTTTGCTGGTTATTTTACCACTCATCACTAATTCCTTGTACATAAGATTTTGGACTGTTCAAATTTTTGGTGACTTATCGGAATTTGTGACACAGTTGTCTAAGAAAGGGCGTATGTTCGCACTAGGTTGCTGTCTTGGGTATAAAAAGGGTATTAGAAGCTGCTGGTTGAGGTGCTTGCATCATGTTCTTTTCTCCGTAGAGAAGTAAGCTAGTTTCTCTTTCTTAGCCGTGTAGGTTAGTCTCAGGACAGACGTGGGTTCTTTCGCTTCTGTTCCGGAGCAACTATAGGCCTCATGTTAAATTTGGGTTGGCAGAAGCTTGAACTACATTTTCACGGTACACAAATTTCACTGCCATATTAAGAATATGTGGTTGGCAAAAGAATAAGCTCGGAGTTCCCCAAACTTCTTTATATCCCAGATTGTGGATCGACACGGTTAATTTGCTTTGGGTAGAGGGGTGTGTCTTACACAAGAAGATCCAAGAATAGACAAAGGTGATTGGACATTGGGTATGGCATGAATTCACTTGTCTTGAAGAAAATATGCATTCGGATAAGGAGTGGAGAATGAATTTACGTGGGTGGAGTTTGACTTTGTAACTTTGTTTTGTGTTTCCTAAGATTTCTTGTGCGTCTTTTTCATTCCATTTTTTTTCTTCTCTCAAGTCTTATTTTTCCTTTTTTCGTTCTCTTATTTCCTGTGTCTTTCTTTTATTTCTTCAATATATGTCTATTGTTTTTGGCTTATCAGTTCACATATGGGTAGTTTAGTTTTGTTATTCCTTCTTTTCCTTTCACAGCTCTCTTTTTTCTGGTCTTCCCTTCTTTCTTCTTTAGCTTTATTGAGTTTATTCCCTTTTCAATGGTTCGGTATGATGGTTTGTATTAGCCGATCACAAGATAGCTTTGGACTACCTTTTGATGGTGTAGTGGGCTTTTGGTTCTCCCTCTCTGTGACCTGACTGACCTCATACCCACAATGAATAACAAATACTTCCTCTAATTCAATCCAAAGGTAACATCTACTTTTTGGTGGTCAACTTTCGAGAACTTTGACCGTAAATATAGTAAAAAGTATTAGACTTTGAATATTGAAACTATCATTTTTAGATATGTTACGAAAAAGTCTTTCATGAAATAATTTTTTTCGTAAAAAAAAGTCGTGTTTATATGAAGAAAAATCCGGTCAAAGTACCTTCTTGTAGACCACCCAAAAGTAGATGTTACCTTTAGATTGGATTAGAGGGAGTAGTTGTTTTATAGGTTAAAATGCTTTCATATAAAATATTAGCCTGTGTACCTTTAGCAGCTTCACTTACTATGGAGTATTATTTATTATCTGCTTCCTTCTTTAAACTTCTTTTTCTGAAATTGTCTATTATGGTTTTACAGGCCGCATCTGATGAAGAAGGTGCAAAGTATGAGAGGGCACTCATTCTTCAACTGCTGGGTTCAGCTGGCAACAAGAGTACAAAAGAGGTTGTCCTCTATTTAGTAATTGACGTGTCTTGTAAGGAAAATTGCTTACTTATGACTTGAGAGTTGCTGTTGGCGAGAATGATATGGTTGCTTCATTGATGTAGGCTTTCAAACTTTCTGCTACAGATTACATTAAAGTGTTTGATTCTTCAGCCTATGTAAGTTCAAGGAGCTGCATATTTATTTAGATTTATGCAAATCTGCATATACTTGCTTCTTATCCCCCTCTGATTTATAGATATCTTCCAAGTTTCCTTTTTCGGCTGGTTCTTTGATATGATCTGTTATCATTTTTTGGCACAGTTTTCAGGGGTAGGACTAGGAGTAAGTGGCACACTTATTCTTTCCTAGCTCATTTTTTCCTGTTTTCGTAAAATATTGTGCCATGGTTGAAATCGGAAGATATCAATGAATTGGAGGGAGTATAAACAATTGTGTGTGAAGTTGGAAATTTGTTTGGGAGACGGTAAAGCTTTACTTGTGTATGGAGAATTCTTCTTCCAAACTATTTATTGATAATATAATAGCTTTTGACAACCTTTCCCCTTCAGGCTTTCCCGACGCGTGAACTGTTACAAGAGCAATATTGCAGTAAAGTTCCTCAAGAGCATTATAATTTCTTATTCAAGAACGTTTCGGTTAGAAATGTGATACCAGACCCTGACGTGCCTTCTCAATGTGACGCATCTTCGGCAGAGTATGATTCTTTTCATTCTATTACCTTGTCATTGTTGTGGGTTGGATTATCTCGCGGTTCTTGATCATTGCTTGATTTTCAGATTTGACCTGCAACCTGGAGCTAAACCCAAAATAGGTTCTGGGAACAGAGACGAGGCAATTATTGGATTGTTGCAAAATATCTCATTAGAAGGGATGGAGCCTAATTGGATCAGGCCTCTTCCACCAAGATTACCCGTTCAAGATGGAGAGGTTAGATTTCCAACTGTGTTTGTTGATTTTTGCAATTACCGGCTATTGGACTTGATCTATATAAGCTCTCATGCAGCTAGTGTGGCTCAACCCTGACAATAACCATGAGCTTTTATGGGATTATGGCATGTGCGCGGATACAAGTAGAGGGGCAGCTGTTAGGGATCTTATTGCTAAGGCATTGAAAGGTCCTCTTGCTCCTACACAACAAGAGGTGACTGACTACCTCTCTAAACTCTTTTTGGTATTAAAGTATTGGACAACGTGCAGTGCGTAGTCCTCCTCCTCCCCCTTTATATATCTTCAATTTGTTCACCTGTAAAATAAGTAGGTAAATGTAATCTTGTAGGTGTCCTAGCGCTGTGGTGGTTGAATGTAATCTTATCCTTACCAAGACTCTGCTGAATAAGAACGGCACTACTTTGTGTCAAGGTTTATAGCATAGTCATAGTTGTTGTGGTGTTAAAATATTGGGCGATATGAAGTGTGTAGTCCTCTTCTTTCCCCTTTATATATTTTTAATTAATTCATCATGTGTAAAATAAGTGGAATGTAATCTTGCAGTTGGTGTAGCGCTGTGGTGGTTGAATGTAATTTTATTTTTCTTACCAAAACTGCTGAATAAGAACGACACCACTTTATGTCAAGATTTTTAACATAGTTATTGTAGTTGGATTATTAGTGTGCTCTCTCTTAATACAGTTTGTTTACTCGAGTATTATGTTGTTTGAGGGAAGAAGTTACTCCATCCCATATTTATTGTCCCTCTTCTATTTTGGAAGGATTCAAGGTAAATGTATGAACTACCTATTCTACCCCTTAAAATAAAGAGATTTGAAAAAAAATTGTTATTGGGGTTGATGGTTGTGGTAGTTAATTACCTAGGGGCAATATGGATGCTCATATTTTTTTCTTATTACTAAATTTAGAAATGGGGCAATAATTTTGGGATAAATCTTAAAGGGGAGAGGGGACAATACAATTGGGATGGAGGGAGTAGTACTTACCACTTTAGCAGTACAATATTTTTATGAGGGGTTTATCCGTGGAAGCAGTACAATTGACAAATGTTTGGTCGCTATGCATTTTTTCCGCATTGGATGTTTTGATCATATAGGAAAAAACCTTGGATTCTACACTTCTGAATGCAGTTTTCTTATATGAATTGAAAGAATTGCTTTTAGGGGCTTTAAAAGTTTGTAGCACTTTCGTTTGTTGCCTTTCTATTGGTGTTGTGTCTGGACTTTTATTTCTGATGGAACTTAAATGACTAGCACAACACTTCATCCTGAATTTTTGAAAAAGCAACAAATAGTGGTCCGATCTAAGGTGAATGAGTGGATCACTTGGAAACAATCTCTCTGTTGCAACAGAAAAAAATGTACATGTGATATCCTGCCCCACTTTGACCGATCAGCTCTTTAGATACACTAGTGTATTTTGATCATGACTGTGATAATATTTACTCAGCTACTTGTTAGTTTTCCCTTGTTCCCATATTTTGCTCTTCAATGGTTGACCATTGTTCCATGCGTCAATTTCTACAGGATTTCTATGTGATAAGACTTTTTGTAGTTTGTAAATTGTGGGTGCTACTGGCTGGTATTTCTTGTTACCCTCATATTTTTTCGTTTGTTGCATTAGCAAGTCCTTTTGGAGTTGGAAAATGATCCGAAGCTGGTTTATCACTGTGGACTGACACCAAAAAAGCTTCCGGTAATAATTTCATGAACCTGCCTTCTAACTTTGTCTTGATATCTCACCTTTAACTTGGATCCCCATGCATATTTGTCCTCTTCCTCAGTTAATGTTCTATATCAACATCAAGCAATAGCTTGATGACCAACATATTTACTAGCCTTGTTTAATATGATGGAAGTTTTGTCATGTTTTCTAGGAGTTGGTGGAGAACAATCCTCTCATTGCGGTTGAAGTCCTTATCAAGTTAATGAATTCGCCTGAAATTTCTGAGTGCGTTCTAAGTTTCTGTACCCTCCTTCTCCCTGGATGCTTCATATGTATTGCTTACCGCCTTACCGTTCACAGTTTTCCAACTATTTTCCCCCTCTTACATTTTTTTTTTCTGTTTTCTTGTTTCCCCATGAGCAATGCAGCTATTTCACAGTTCTTGTCAATATGGATATGAGTCTACATTCGATGGAAGTTGTTAACCGACTAACAACGGCGGTGGACCTTCCCACAGAGTTTGTGCATATGTACATAACAAATTGCATATCCTCTTGTGAAAACATCAAGGTCAAATCCTTTCACCTGTCCTTATTTCTGTTTCAATATTGCAAATATTAATATGGCATCTATGCTCATTAGGTCTTAGTACAAGACTCTATATGTAGGTGTGAATGTGTGATAGTTGCTTCTGGATGTGAATTGAGAATGCTGGGCGGCAGACTCCATATTTTTTGAGCCTAAGGCTTTGTTGTTATTGCACTTCATGAGGGTCTCATTCTATTTCCAGGTTTTTAAATTTATATTCTCTGTCTCAATGTTGAGGTATGATTCGAGACGTGTTGACTCTGAATCTGCACCTCCTGGGGTCTGGACTACTTTGATGCACCTAGCTGATCTATCTGTCTGTAGCAACCAAAATCTGGCCAGTATTTTTTTCACTTACAGAAGTACCTCTTGGTTAGAATTTGCTATTGCTTTTCTAGTGTACAATGGTGGGTTACGAGTCCCCCCCGGAAACTAGCCTAGTTTGGCTCTTGGAAATGCACGTGTCAAATACTTTTAACCTGGAATAAGTTACATAGATGGTAAAAATAGCAGAGGATCTATATGATGCACTCCATTGGAATTATTATTATTCCATAGAACCGGAGTAATACCAAACAGATCCATCAAAATCTCATTCTATAAACTCTGTAGAAGTATCTTATTCACTAAGCTAGTGAACTACATATTACCCAGTTAGTGCCAAACATTGAAGGGATCCTTTCTGCAAGGTTGTTTACCAAGATGAGTAGTGATTTATTCCTTTTTAGATATCATCTAGGATTACATGAGAAGAGAAATATCTAAATTGGGACTGGCAATTTTTCTCCTTTTCCGTAGGACTGGTGGAGTGGTGGGTTGTGAGGAAATAGATACGGTGGATGTTTGACAGAATGTTTGGCTGCCGTTATTACAGCATTGTAGAAAAATTGTCATGGCTGTCGGGGAATATTAGATGTGTTCTTCCTTTATATGTCACATATTGTAAGAGCACAGCTTTCAGGTTATGTGCCATACTACCATGTTATCAGCATTATGTTGAACGTGTGACAATGGAATGCACTAGCATGGTAATCAAAGGGCGAGTGTGTGAATGCATGTCCATTTTTTCTTCCACATCATAGAAAATTTTGCCACGTGGTATTTGATTGTGTTGATTAAGTGCCATATCCTTTTAATACACAGTATAATTTTTCTCTCTCTCCCTTTTACTTGTTCTACTAATCTGAATCTATTTAGTCTGATGTGCAAGTGCATTGTTTTGCTTGCAAACTGAAGACTTTCTTGGAGGATGAACTTTTGCCGGCGATTGCCCTAGTTTTTTGTTGTCGTGACCCAATTCTGAATTCTGTTACATAGCTAGTAAGCAAAGTAATAAATCCTTGCCAAAAAAATCATTTTAAGAATTCGCATGTATATGTGTTGCTTACTTCGGATGAAGTATGTACCAATAGTCAGTAAGCGAGATCC